>QJPP01000991.1:0-27251 GCA_003996215.1 Jaltomata sinuosa
TTCGAAGTTTGGTTGCTTAGGAAAGGATCACAGGCCCTTTTTGTGTGCAGTCCACTTAACCTAAAAGACCGTCCAAATATAAATAATCCCTTGATCCCTGTTTGAGCCATAATTGACCTTATTCTTTCAATAACCTATCACCGTTCCCGTTTAACTTTGAATCCCTATTTTGGCCCTGGTCCTTCCTTGGACATCGTGCACCTCAACGCAGGCAATCAGCCTAAGTTGAGGGTGGCTACTATAGAGATAAACCCTATTTTGGCCCTGGTTCGCAGGCAATCAGCCCAAGTTGAGGGTGGCTACTACAGAGGTGAATGATGAGAAAAAGAGGATGAAGAAGATTGGTTGGGAATAGAATGAAAATTCGGGGGTGTGCCTAAGAAAAGAAAAATAAAAAGAGATGAAAAAGATCGAAAAAGTAATAAAAAGAATTGTCAAGATAAAGAGGCCGCACCTGTAGCTAGAGAGAAGGAAATAAAAAGGTGAATAAGGATGGACAAAGTAAAGTATGTGGTAATAAGACGTCGGTGGTTCCAAGGAGGGCTTAGTCACTAACCTCTAAATGTATCCTACCTGCACCTGAAGCCTCATTACAAGCCTAAACAAGTCCTGTAGTGATCCTGAGCAGCTTTCTGAAGAACTAAAATAGAATAGTAAGGGCAAGCCTATGGTATCGCATGTGCATTGTTTGAAATTGTTTGTGAGTGTGAGCGCTTACCTAGTCCCAAATCTTGTGTGTGGGATTTCTTTGTGGTGAGGGCACCAAGATGTCTGTATTGTCTATTGATTGTTAGGATAGCTGCGCGTGTGTAAGTAGAATGTTCTATCATATCGGAATGACATGTTTGGATCCTTGCAAGTTAGTGTTTCATACATTGTGTGCTACAAGGGAGCTTGATTTAATGAACTAATGAATGACCATGAGTTGCTAAAGACACGAGTTTGTTTGCTTAGTTGAGTCGTCGTATTATTATTTTGTGTCATGTTGCTTGAGGACAAGCGAACGTCTTAAGTTGAGGGTGTTGATGTGCCGCCATTTTACGGCACTTTCGACTCCTTTAAACTAAGAAGTATCGTACGTTTTCAAGCAACCATTGTCGTTTTTGATGTTTTTATGTTGTATTTTTAGGAAATGGAGACAAACATGGAAACGGAAGGAAATACGCGAAAAAGAGCAGTCTGGATAAGAGTGACGGCCTGAGTGACGGCCCGTCACACATGTGACGGTCCGTCACAGTGACCGTCACACCAAGGCAGCACCACTGCCTAGTGGTGACGGTCCAGGCGACGGTCCGTCAAGCCAGTGACGGTCCGTCAGCCTGGCCGTCACACCTGGGCAGTCCGCGACGCGGAATCCGAGCGTTTTTGGGATTTGTTTCCTAGACTCCTATAAATACCCTATGTTAGGTTTATTTTATTTACCAAGCTTTTTACAATAGTTCTCCCAATAGTTTTAGGAGAGATTTTAGTCGACTTGGAAATCAAGAAACACGTTTGGTACTTCTTGAATTCGTGTTCTTGAATCGTTCTTGAGTTCTTGTTTTCTTGTTCTTGGAATACTTGAAGATTGTTTTCATTATATTGTAAGGATCTTTTCTCTTTATGATGATTATGACTTTCTTCTCTTCTTCTTCTAGCATGATTAACTAAAACTCTCACAACTAGGGTTGTGGGAGCCATGGCAAACGTAGCAAGATAGATTCCGGGTAGCGACGGGTTCAATATATGTGCTGTCACGTTGTTAATCATACATTATTTAACGTTTTCTAGTGGTTGCAAACATTAGAACATGCCTAGGTTTAATTTGCTTGAGTAAAGAGATTAAAACCGGGAAACTTGATTAACGACGAGGATTCGAGACTACCAACTCTCGTCTTATGATTAATGCTGTAACTAGATTAATCTACTTGATGTTTAGGATTGAAATCTAAAAGCACACCTTTTCAAGTTCGAGAGAATTGAAAAGTAAATTTGTCTATTTGGTTGAGAAACGTTTAGACGATACAATTAATTCAATCACATCGTGACACGCATATAGAAAGAACCCAGTTAAGCCTAGAATCGACATTGTTACTAATGCCATGGTAAACACTTCCCTAGTTCATTCTCCTATTGATTAATTCTCATACATTATTATTTGCTTTTGTTCATACAAAAAAACCCCCTTTATTTACCGGAAACTATTGACCATTAGTCACGTACTTCACTAAAGGCTTAATCTTCACCATATTCTCTGTGGGATTCGACCCCAACCTTTGTTGGGTTCTATATTTGACTACGACCGCTTACGCTTTGTTAATTTGAGGTGTAGTTTGGGCGTTATCAACAGTCTCCTAGAAAGTCACCTTAGAAGATCTTGTAGAGTAAGAAATGATTTATTTTGATATCATTCTAGGCATGGATTGGTTACATTCCTGTTATGCCTTAGTAAATTGTAGAACTAGGATCGTTGGGTTTCAGTTTTCAAATGAGCCAGCCTTAGAATGGAAATGTAGTAGCTCAGTGCCTGTAGGTCGATTCATCTCTTACCTTAAGGCTAGAAAAATAATTTCCAAAGGGTATATCTATCATCTTGTTCGGGTTAAGGATTCAGACTCTGAAACCCCAACTCTTGAGTCAGTCCCAGTGGTGAATGAGTTTCTAGAACTGTTCCCAGAATATCTTCCCGATGTTCCTCCTAAACGGGAAACCAATTTTAGAATAGATCTCCTTCCAGATACCCAACCTATTTTGATTCCTCCTTAAAGAATATCTCCAGTTAAGCTTAAGGAATTGAAAGAACAGTTGAAAGACCTTCTAGATAAGGGCTTCATCAGACCCAACATCTCTCAATGGGGTGCTCTAGTGCTCTTCATGCGTAAGAAAGACGGTTCTCTCAGGATGTGCATTGACTACCGTTAGTTGAACAAAGTCACAACCAAGAATAAATATCCCATCCTTAGGATTGATGACTTGTTTGACCAACTTTAGGGTGCTAGTTGTTTTTCTAAGATAGACCTCAGATTCGGCTATCATCAACTTAGAATCAGAGATAGTGACATCTCGAAGACAGCCTTTAGGACTCGATATGGTCACTATGAATTTGTAGTTATGTCTTTTGTACTAACCAATGCTCCTGCAACTTTCATGGACTTAATGAACAGGGTGTTCAAACAGTATTTGGACTTATTCGTTATTATCTTTATTGATGATATCCTTGTTTATTCTCGGAATAAGGATGAGCATGTGACTCATCTGAGAGTTGTTCTACAAACTCTCAATGATTGCCAGCTATTCGCTAAGTTCAGCAAATATGAATTCTGGTTACAGTGTGCCGCTTTCCTTGCTCATGTGGTATCCAGCAAAGGGATCTGAGTGGATTCTCAAAAAAATAAGGCTGTAAAGCACTGGCTCAAACCCACCTCTCTGACTAATATCAAAAGTTTCTTAGGTTTAGACGGTTACTACAGGAGGTTTGCTGAAGCATTTTCATCCATAGCTGCCCCATTGACCAAGTTGACTCAGAAAAAGGTCAAGTTTCAGTGGTCAGATCAGTGTGAGAAAAGCTTCTTAGAATTGAAGACCAGGTTGATTACGACTTCCATTTTGACTCTACTAGAGGGTTCATATGGCTATGTGGTTTATTGCGATGCATATAGGGTTGGCCTAGGTTGCGTCTTGATGCAGCAGGGTAAGGTCATAGCTTATGTTTCCAGACAGCTTAAGGTCCATGAGAAGAACTACCCGACTCATGACCTTGATCTTGCAGCTATTGTATTTGCCCTAAAGATTTGGAGACACTACTTGTATGGTGTTCATGTTGAGGTGTTCACAGATCATAAGAGCCTCCAGTATGTGTTCACCCAGAAAGAGTTGAATCTTTGTCAGAGGAGATGACTTGAATTCCTCAAAGACTATGATATGAATGTGCTTTACCATTCGGGTTAGGCCAATGTAGTTGTTGATGCCTTCAGCAGACTGTGTATGGGTAGTGTGTCACATGTTAAGGAAGATAGGAAATAATTATCCAGGGATGTTTATTGGCTTGCTTTCTTAGGAGTTTGCCTCATGGACACGACAAATGGTGGTGTGATAGTCAAGAATGGGTCAGAATCTTTATCGGTAGTGGAGGTCAAAGAGAAATAAGACAGTGATCCCATATTACTTAAGTTGAAAGGTGTAGTTCATCAGTAGAGAGTAGAGGTTTTCTCCCAAGGGGGAGATGGCATGCTTCGCTATCAGGGCCATTTATGTGTCCCTAATGTGGGTGAGTTGAGGCAACAGATCCTTATAGAAGCCCATAATTCTAGATATTCCATGCATCCAGGTGCCACTAAGATGTACTGTAATCTATGGGAAGTCTATTGGTTGAATGGCATAAAGAGCGACATCGCAGATTTTGTGGCTAAGTATGCCAATTGTTAGCAGGTTAAAGTAGAACATCAGAACCAAGAGGTGTGACCCATGAGATTAGCATTCCTACTTGGAAGTGGGAAGTGGTCAACATGGATTTCATTACGAGTTTACCTCATACTCGCAGACAACATGACTCCATTTGGGTGATAGTGGACAAAGTCACTAAGTCAACTCACTTCTTGGCTGTCAAGACTACAGATTCAGTGGAGGACTATGCCAAACTCTACATCAGCGAGATAGTAAAGTTCATGGGGTCCCCTTTTCTATCATATCAGATAGAGGTACTCAGTTTACCTCTCATTTCTGGAAATCATTTTAGAAAGGTCTTGGTACTCACGTGAATCTCAATACAACATTTCATCCTCAGATGGATGGTCAGGCAGGCAGACCATTTAGATCTTAGAGGGCATGTTGAGAGATTGCATGATCGATTTCAAGGGTAGTTGGGATGATCACCTACCTCTCATAGAGTTTTCCTATAATAATAGTTTCCACTCCAGTATTCAGATGGCCCCATATAAGGCACTGTATAGGTGTAGATGCAGGTCTCTGGTTGGTTTGTTCAAAGTAGGTGAAGTAGCCTTGATTGGGCCAGATTCGGTTCACTAGGCTAGGGAGAAAGTTCAGCTCATCAAAGAAAGACTAAAGACAGCTCAGAGTTGTCAGAAGTCCTATGCGGATATGAGGAGAAGGGACTTAGAGTTTGAAATTGGTAATTGGGTTTTCCTAAATGTGTCACCCATAAAGGAGGTGATCAGATTTGTAAAGAAGGGGAAACTCAATCCCAGGTATGTAGGCCCTTACAGAATCCTAAAAAGGGTTGGTAATGTGGCTTATGAATTAGAGTTGCCAGCAGAATTAGCAGCGATTTATCCAGTCTTTCACATTTCCTTGTTGAAGAAGTGTGTGTGTAATCTAGCATCGATAGTACCTTTAGAGAGTGTGGCTGTGAAGGATAGCCTCACTTATGAGGAGGTCCCAGTTGAGATTGTTGACCGTCAGGTTCATAGGTTGAGAAATAAGGAAGTCGCTTCAGTGAAGGTCTTATGGAGGAATCAATCCGTAGAGGGAGCTACTTGGGAAGCAGAAGCAACTAGGATCGCCATGTATCCTCACCTCTTTCCTTCTGATTCAGCTTTAGCTTAAGGTAATAGTTACTCTTCAGTCTCTCAGTTTACTATTGTGTAATTCATTCTCAATACCTTGTTCCATCAGTTATCCTTGCATTTCAGCATATTTGCATGTTCATGGAACTCAGTTCAGTTAGATATCAGTTTCTAGTACTCAGTTGGTAGGGATTGGAGCTCCTTCCCTCCAAACTCAGCTTGTTTAGTCTTCATTCAAGGATGAATGATCCCAAGGGGGGGATATTGTAACACCCCAGAACTCGCAAGCCTAGATTCAGTTCAGAAAATCAAAAAAAAAATCCAACTATCACCCAGAATCACGAGTCAGTTCCATGATCCGTGAAAGTTTCCACGAGTCGTGGATTGGACCAGTGGAATTAAATCAGAAGTTCAAAAATTTCCTCTAAGAACCACGATTGGGTTCTACAGCCTGTGGGAGGATCCACGAGTTGTGAACCTAAGTCATGGAACCAATTTCTAGTAGCCAAGTATTACATCCCTAGGGGTGGTGCCCCACGTGGCAGAGCAGGTGGTAGGGTTACCGGTCGGGAAGGTGGAGGTCGTTGTCAGTTCTATGTGATCCATGGGAGACCAGAGGTAAAAGCCTCGGATGCCGTGATCACAGGTATAATTTTTGTATGCCGTCAGCGAGCTTATGCGTTGTTTGATCCTGGATCCACTTGTTCATATATATCTGCCTACTTTCTGTCTTGTTTGGGGTTGGCTAGTGAGCCATTGTCTGTGCCTGTTTCTGTTTTGACCCCAGTAGGGGATTCTTTGGTAGTGGATCGGATTGTGAGATCCTGCGTGATATGTGTTAGTGATTTAGACACTTGGGCTTACTTAATGATACTTGATATGTTGGATTTTGATGTGATACTGGGCATGGACTGCTTATCCTTTCACCGTGCGGTTTTGGATTGCTATGCCAAGACCGTTAACATAGTCGTGCCTAGTGTATCCCTGGTTGTGTGGCAGGTTTCAGTTAGCCATGCACCTTCTGGGATCATTTCTTATCGTTGAACTAGGAAGATGATATCCTGTGGGTGTTTAGCTTATCTAGCATATGTCCGAGATGCTAGTGCTGACCCTAAGTCTCCTGAGTTTGTTTCTGTGGTTAGAGACTTCCTAGATGTGTTTCCTACCGACCTGCCAGGCCTTCCACCTGAGAGGGATATTGATTTCCCCATTGAGTTAGAGCCAGGCACCAGGCCCATTTATATTCCTCCCTACCGTATGGCTCCTACTGAGTTAAGAGAGCTTAAGGAGCAGCTCCAGGATTTGTTAACAAAGGGGTTTATTAGACCGAGTGTGTCTCCTTGGGGTGCTCCTGTTCTCTTCGTGAAAAAGAAAGATGGGTCGATGCAGATGTGTAATGATTATCGGTAGCTGAATAAGGTGACTATGAAGAATAGGTATCCGATGCCCAGGATTGATGACTTATTTGATCAGCTTCAGGGTTCCGCCGTGTTTTCTAAGATTGATTTGAGGTTAGGCTACCATCAGTTGAGGATTAGGGCGGAGGACATCCCTAAGACAGCATTCAGGACACGTTACGGCCACTATGAGTTCCTGGTTATGTCTTTTGGGTGGACTAATGCCCCCGCAGCCTTCATGGACTTGATGCATAGGGTGCTTAGCTCGTACTTGGATATGTTCGTGATAGTCTTCATTGATGACATTCTGGTATACTCCCGGAGTAAAGATGAGTATGAGCAGCACTTGAGGACTGTACTTCAGACTTTGAGAGATCATCGGCTTTACACCAAGTTCTCAAAGTGTGAGTTTTGGTTAGAGTAAGTTGCATTCCTAGGGCACGTGGAGTCTAAGGATGGGATTAGCATTGATCCAGGTAAGATTTCTGCAGTTCGTGATTGGCCTAGACCTACTACTCCTACCGAGGTTCGCAGCTTTGTTGGGTTAGCCAGGTAATACAGACGGTTCATTGAGGGATTTTCTTTCATAGAAGCACCCTTGACTATGCTGACTAGGAAGGATGTTCCATTTCATTGGTCTGATCAGTGCGAGGATAACTTTCAGAGGCTTAAGGCCTTATTGACTTCAGCTCTAGTTTTGACTTTGCCAATTGAGGGTCAGAGTTTCTCCGTGTATTGTGATACTTCAGAGGTCAGTCTTGGTTGTATGTTGATGCAGCAGGGTCGAGTGATAGTATATGTGTCGAGGCAGCTGAAGGTTCACGAGTGCAACTACCCCACTCATGACTTAGATTTGGCAGCAGTAGTCCTCGCGCTCAAGATCTGGAGGCACTATCTATATGGACTTCATTATGAGATATTCATCGACCATCGTAGCCTTCAGTACATTACAAGTCAGTGCGAGCTGAACTCGAGATAGAGGAGATGGATTGAGTTGCTGAAGGACTATGATTTCACTATTTTATACCATTCGGGCAAGGCAAACGTAGTAGCGGATGCCTTGAGTTGGAAGGCGGTGAGTATGGGCATCCTAACTTCACTTTCCATTTCAGAGTGACCATTGGCCTTGGATATCCATTCCTTGGCTAACCGTTTGGTTAGGCTTGACTTATCGGATCCCAGCAGAGTTCTTTCTAGTGTTGAGGTTCGCTCTACTCTAGGTGATTAAATTCAGAGCCGACAGTTTGAGGATCAGAGTTTGTGTGACCTTCGTGATACAGTTGATACTCCGTTAGGCACATTGTTCCAGATACTCCATTCATCCTGGCACAATAAAGATGTATAAAGATCTAAGGCAGCTTTATTGGTGGGGTGGTATAAAGCGAGATGTGGCAGAGTTCGTATCTCGGTGCTTGAACTGTCAACAGGTGAAGTTCGAGCACATGAGACCGGGTGGTTTGATGCAGCGACTTCCCATTCCTAAGTGGAAGTGGGAAGGTATTACTATGGACTTTATTGTTGGTTTGCCTCGTACTACTCAGGGGTTTGACTCTATTTGGGTGATCATTGATATGTTGACTAAGTCAGCATATTTCTTGCCGGTTCAGACTTCTTACGGGGCAGAGAGGTTAGCTCAGATCTACATTCATGAGATTGTACAGTTGCACGGGGTCCCAGCTTCTCTCATTTCAAATTGCGGCACTCAATTCACATCTCAGTTCTGGAGAGCGATACAGAGGGATTTGGGTATGGAGGTTCAGCTTAGTATTGCTTTCCACCCTCAGACAGATGGCTAGTCCGAGAGGACTATTTAGGTCTGGAGGACATGCTTCAGGCTTGTGTTCTTGACTTTGGAGGTTCATGGGATCAGTTTGTGCCATTGGCTGACTTTGCGTATAATAATAGCTTTCATTTGAGCATTTGCAAGGCACCTTTCGAGGATTTGTATGGTAGGCGTTCTAGATCGCCCATTGGTTGGTTTGATGGGTTAGAGTCCAGACCGCAGGGTACAGATTTACTTAGAGATTCCTTTGACCGAGTCCATTTGATCCAGGAGAGACTTAGAGCAGCCCAGAATAGGCTGAAGAGCTACGCTGATCCTAGACTTCATGCCTTGGAGTTCAGTGTTGGTGATCTGGTTTTCCTCTGAGTATCACCCGTGAAGGGCGTGATGAGATTTGGTCGGCGGCACAAGCTTAGCCCCAGGTTTATTGGGCCATTTGAGATTCCACAGAGGGTTGGTAGTGTTGCCTACATGTTAGCCTTGCCTCTGATGTTTTCAGTTGTTCACCCAGTTTTCTATGTTTGATGTTGCGCCGGTATGTGCTTGATGAGTCTCATGTGTTGCATTGGGATTCAGTTTAGTTGGATGAGAGTTTATCATTTGTTGAGGAGTCGATAGTTATTCTGGCCAGAGATATCAGGAGGTTGAGATCTAAGGAGATTCAGGTTGTGAAAATGCAGTGGAGACATCGCCTGGTCGAGGAGGCTACCTGGGAGACCGAGAGTGAGTTGTGTGCTCAATATCCGCAGTTGTTCGAGCCTTCGGGTACTCCCTTCTTCTTGACTTTAGAGGACGAAAGTCTTTTTAGTAGTGGATGTTGTGATGACCCTTCCGGTCATCTTCGCATTTTCGCATTTATTGCAATGTTAGAGCCTTCCTGTAGTGGCCCCAAGTCATTTATGGCTTGCTGGGACCGGTAGTTCAGTGCCCTGGTCGTTCATTTGGTCATTTTAGCCATTCGCCGATTTTAGAGCTTTAAACTTAGAATATTGTTGACTTTAGTCAACATTCTTAGCTAGCGTGCTCGGAATTGAATTCTGACAGTTTCTTTAGCTCTGGAGTGATGATTTTGGTCTGGTTGAACCTTTAGTTGAGGCCTGAGAATGTCCAATGTGGGGTTTGTGTTGTTTTCTCAGTTTTCAGGCCGACAGTGTAACTTTGGGTGACTTTCGATAATCGGAGTGTCGGATTCAAAATCCTACGATTCCATCAGCTTCAGAATATTGAGTTTGGGCTAGAAAGATGGTTGGTTCGGGTTCTGGATGAGTCAGACTCATTTTGAGCCTTTGAGTTCCTTTTCGTTAGAGTTGACTTGGGTCAACATTTCTCCGAAACGACCTCGTATGGAAGTTTCATTGATTTCATTGAGTCCGGAACATCGTTTCCACTCTATTAGCACTATTGGTTTTTGAATATCGATTTCCGATTGTGCCCGGAATGCCCCGTCGAATTTTCTAAAAAGTGCAGAAAATCAGCTGCGGACAGCAACTATTTATTGCTATCATTTCGTTTTTTTCCAGCCCTTCTCCTCACTTTTCTCACTCTAAAACTCAAAATTATCTCCACCATTTTGCTCCATTTCAGTTCTAAACCTTGGGGAATTATTTGTTCATCGATTATCCGTGGTTCTTCGCCTCTTGGTAAATTATCTTCCCCAACTGGGGTATTATTTGTTCGTCGATTATCCGTAGTACTTCGCCTCTTTGTAAGTCATCTTCCCCAACTTCGCCTCTTTGTACTAGTTGGCATCCTTGGGTTGGGTTGTTAGGTTGGTACCTCAGACCTTGACCGCTTTTCCATGATTCGTCCTATTTCTTTCCTCCGTTGTGTGTAGTATTCCTATTAGTTGATATATTTATTACCCATGTGACCCCGTGAGGTCTTGTTGACTCTGGAACATAGAAGGTAGGATTATTGGGAATGTTCGCGAGTCCCAGACATATAAATATCCTTCAAGGCTGGTTATGCTTGTTGAGTAGCTTCGGAGCCTGTGTAGGGTCGTTAGGTTAATTGTGAGCTGCCGGGCAGCTATTTGGGTTGATCATATCATTTCCATGCATATAAAGAGGTTTTTCCACATTTTATTACGGTTTTTGGCTTCGGGCCTATGGAAACTGGTTTTCTAAACCTTGCATGGACCCGGGGGCCTGTTTTAGATGAAATTGGATTTGGAAATAATTTGACTTGATACGTGGATCTTCTTGGGTTAAAAGAAGGTTAAAAATATGGTTTTATCATGATTTACCACTATTGCTAGAATTGACCGGGTCAGAGTGCTAGCTGAGTTTTCTTACTGATTTGAAATGATATCAGGCTTGGTCGGGTCGAGCATTTGAGATATTTTTACTACTGTTTTAGACCCGATTGTGCCCGGGCACCCGTGGAAGGGTTTTTGAGACATCTTTTTCACTGTTTTAGTCCTAGACAGGGTCTAGGCATGCATATTTGAGACTTAGCCATTGGCTTGAACCCAGACTCAATTCTGGAGGACACGTTTTGTTTTTGAGTTTTAGTATGGGGTCCGGGACCTCCATGGACCTTGTCGCTCTGGGCCTGAGGCTTTGGGCTGCGTGTGCAGGGGGGAAGGGTATACGGTGGAGTAGAGGTATACGTGCTGTCTCCTTCCATGGAACCTGCCTGCTGGGCTCGATCGGCACCGGATGAGGTACATACAGAGGTTCTATTTCACCCCGAGGTTTTCATGCATCATATCATCCATTGTTTGAGATACCACCCTTGTTTGCTGTTTGTTGATTGTACGCTCTGATAGTATGGGATGCCGGAGGGTTTGTTTTCACTTGATTGCGTTCCTCGTTGTATGGGCGGCCGAGGGACTGTAGGTAGACTCTAGTTACTTTATTCTGATATTGTTCCCTGTTACGGTTGAGTATGAGCAGGATTACTGTGAGGTGGTGAGTTCCTGGATTTAGTTTTGTATGACTTGATTGGGTATTAATTCCTGTTTGTCGAGCATGTCTACCTTTATTCTTCTCTTTCTTTTTCCTTATACTTGAGGTTACCGGTATACCGCCCATTGTTAGAACTTATTTACATATATACTGTTTTGCGAGGATCCCAGGTGCGTCATCCTTACTTTCACCTGTTGTTGTTGTGTGTATATATTCTATTTGCTAGTCTTGTATGTTGCCTTCTGTTGTCTTCCCTATGGTCTAGTTCCTGTGTATGTTTTCATTGATTTTTGTGACTGTTTGTTTCTACCCTATCTGCTATTTCTCTTTTACTTTATATGTGCCCAGTCGGCCTATGATACCTACTGGGTACCTTATGCTTCACATTTGGTGCTCACCCTACCCTCTGCATCTTCTGGTGCAGATCCTAGTGTGGGCAATCACCAATAGAGCGCTCGAGACTCGTGCGGGGTGCTGTTTTTGGACCATCCAAGTTGAGGGTGAGCTCTTGGCGTTCAGAGCTTGACTTAGTTATCTTTTGTATATTCTGTACTCTGTCATTACTCAGAGACATCTTGTGTATATGTATATTTCTTTTGGACCCTTGTACTCCTTATGTAGTTCGGGCTTCTATACGCTATGATACTAGGTTTTGGGTTGGTTTGGATTCCGCTTGTTTATATCTCTCTTGTATCTATTTTCTTCTCATTATGCCATTGCTTCCGCTTATGTATCGAATCTTCTGCTTAAACTGTTAGAAGGTAGCCCATTACTAACCTTTCCAGGCTACGGGGATTGGTTCGCCTATTGGGGGGTTGTAGGTGCCATCATGACTGAGAAATTGGTTCATGACATTATAAGATTTCACAAATCAGATTATGTAAATATTGACATCATATTGTGGCATTTTAAAATCCAGGCAAATTTAATTTTTTGAAATATGGAAAATATGTTATGGAGGTTGTAAATTGTCACAAATAGATTTTAAAACCCCCCACAAATTCAATAGTCATTTTGTGGTGATCGTAATGGAGGTTTCTTAAAATCGCCACAAATATGCTCGTAGCAAGGGTAATTGTAGCGGTTCTCAAAATGCTGCAATTTAATTTATGGGGGTCAATAACTGCTTCAAATTGAAAAAATAACCCCCATAATTTGAGCATTTTTTGTAGTGAGTGCAGACCAGCTAGGTCCTCTTTTATGACTTGGGCACAGTTCCCCGAGACTTTCTTGAGGAAAAACATAGCCCATAATGAGCATGAGAGACTGAGGGATGAGTTCTTGAGGTTAGAGCAAGGATGTATGCCAGTAGCCGAGTATGAGTCAAGGTTCCATGAGTTATCCGGACATGCTACTATGATTCTAAATACCAAGCACGAGAGAGTGCGCTCTTTTATCATAGGGTTGAGATTTATGCTTTGCCTTGGGGAGTCGTGTCTTATTTTACTTGGATTTCTCCTTAGAGCTCTTGTACCTATTTAGACAAGTTCCTAGGAGGGTTTTATTAAACTTGTAATAGATTTCACTGCTCAAAGTATTGTAACTGGTTTTTCAAATGTTAAAGGTTGTTATCAGGCTTTCTTCATTTATTTATGTAGGCCCATTTTAAATGGGGTGGTAGGGTTCTCCTATCTAGGTGATTAGAGTAGGTGCCCACATGGACCGATAGTTGGGTCGTGACATATGGTGACCAAGTACCCCCACCTCTTTCCTTCTGATTCAGCTTCAGCTTGAGGTAATAATTTCTCTCCAGTTTTCTTAGAATCCCTCATGCATATTTTCCCTTCATTTCATGTTCCCTCAGTTTTCTTGCATTGTCTGCATGTTTTCCATGTCCTTAGAACTCAAATCAGCTAGAAATCATCTTTTAGAACTTAGTTGGTAGGGATTGCAACTCTTTCCCTCCAAACTCAGCTTGTTTAGTCTTCATTCTAGGACGAATGATCCTAAGGGGGAGATATTGTAACACCCCAGGAGTTCTAAGCCTAGAACCAACCCAGAAAGTCCAAAAGTGTGAAATGTCCAAGTTAGAACAGGAACCACAGACGGTTTCCATGGACCGTGGAATAGTCCACGGGTCGTGGATGGCCTATGTGGAAAAGGCCCTGCAAGTTAGACTCTCAGGTCCTGATCCACGAGAGGGATCCACGGACCATGGGTAGAACCCCAGGTCGTGGTTACCCCTCATGGAAATCAGACCTGAGGGCCATCATGTCCCCAGGAACCACGGGAGGGTTCCACGAACTGTGGAAGGTTCCATGGGTCGTGAACCTTGCTCGTGGAAATCAGACCCGCAACTGGTCAAAAGGACCCAGGAACTACAATAGTGTTCCACAGCTCGTGGAACCATCCACGCACCGTGGTTCCCATTCGTGGAACCCAGACACGAATTTTTTAGCAGCTTTTAATTAAATTCCTCAGGGGTATTTAGACCTTTCCCTCTTGTTTTAAATCCAACAATAAGTCATTTTAGGCTCATTTAAATAAGTCTTAACCCAATTCAGTTGAGTTTTCCCTCATTCAATCGCTCAAACTTCAGAAAGAAAGAAAAGAACGCTCTTTTCCAACCCACATACCTAGGGATTTCTTCTCCAAGCTTCAATCTTTCTTCAACAATCTTCCTCCAATAGGTATGTGGGTATTCAGTAAGGGTTTTGTTCACCCTTATGCCAAAAACCTCAGGCTTTTACATTGATTTCATGATTTTAGAAACTAGGGTTCTTACCCCCTTATGCAGATTTTTTTTATATTCTCATGCTTAGTATATGATTTTATCTTGTTTAAGTGAATTATATCATGTTTTCAATGATTTTCTCAAGTTTTTACAAAGGTTTGAGGAATCAAGAACTTAGCCCCAATTTATAGTATTTTCCCATGAATTAGTTATCTCAGAATCTAGCTCAAAATATTAGCATTAAATTTTTAAACAATGTTTAGCCTTCAGCTATTGTTTTCAGAAAGTAATGATTTCAGATTAGTATAGTTCTGACACAGAAATTCAGGACCTCAATTTAAATGAGCTTGCATATCAGTTTGGGAGTAGTACTTAGCACCAAGTTGGACTAGGATTTAGAGTACCCTAAAGTCCCAGAACTGCGTGCCACTATAGGATTATTTAGCCCCTCAGTGGGCCTCAGTTTAGTGATCACGTCAGTCATGCCTTTATACTCTGGCAAGGTATATTGGGTCCTCTCGATGGGGCGTATACATAATGAGCCCGAACATTGTGGCGTACCCGCCCATATGGCATTATTTGTATTTGGAGTCAGCTGGAACGTCATGCACTAGTTTCCCCTGACTCGAGCCAATACATGGCATATGTGGCCTGCGGGCAGACCCTTATAGTGAGGCCTCAAAGGGCGTACCTCGTATCAGACCGCGATTATACTTATGTGTATAAAATCATAACAATAAGTACTTGAGGAATATATGCTTTATACGTGACTTGGATCACCTTCGGTAGGCCATCACATGATCGTTTGTATTAAATATAGTGTAAGTACGTCACCTAGGCAAGCCATAGGGGCTATATTATAATAAATGCTTCTTTGAATGTTATATGAAGAACTAATAAGGTTGGTGCATAGTTACAGTTTCATATCGCACATCTATTACTTGTATGCTCATATTCTTCCGTTTTGACATTTGATTCATATGAGCTTCCATATTTGTCTACCTGTTATTCTGTCTGCTTTACATACTAGTACATGTTGTATATGTACTGACATTCCTACGTTCGGGGCAATGTATTTTCTTATAACTATAGGGTCAGGTTCACAGGGGAGCAGACACCCACATTAGGTTCTTTTGCTACCTTCAGCTGATATTTTGGTGAGCTTCATCTCTATCTGGAACCAGTATATGTATAGATCTCTAGTTAGGTACATCGGGCATGTCCCGACTAGTTATTAGTAGTATAGCATTTTGTACTCTTTAGAGGTTTCTAGACATTATCTAGTGTCATATTGTATAGTTTTTGTTCAAATGACTCTATGGTATAAATATATGCATCATATGTTAGTTTTTCCGCTCGTTATATTAGTTTGTGACTTCGTATATGTCTTAGATTACTCGTAACAGGTGGTCATACAGTTTTTGTCCTCCCCTTTGATTTAGGGCGTGACAAAGACATCACCAGGAACTCATAATGGCCATAACGTGTCTTGAATGTTGTCTTAGGGATGTCCTCCGCCTTAATCCTCAACTGATGGTAGCCAGACCTCAAATCAATCTTTGATAACACAGCTGAACCCTGAAACTGATCAAACAAGTCATCAATCCTCGACATCGGATACCTATTCTTCACTGTCACCTTATTTAGCTGCCGATAATCAATACACATCCGCATCAACCCATCCTTCTTCTTAACAAATAGAACAAGAGCGCCCCAAGTTGACACACTCGGTCTAATGAACCCCTTAGCTAACTAATCATGGAGTTGCTCCTTAAGCTCTCTCTACTCAGTAGGAGCCATATGGTAAGGAGAAATAGAAATAAGCTTGGTGCCCGGCTCTAACTCAATAGTAAAGTCTATATCACGCTCAGGTGAAAGGCCTGGCAGGTCGGTAGGGAACACATTTAGGAAGTCTCTAACCACAGGAATAGACTCAAGGGAAGAAGTGTCAGCACTAGCATCTTGTACATATGCTAGATATGCTAAACACCCGTGAGAGATCAACTTCTTAGCTCCAAGACAAGAGATGATCCCAGACGGTGCGTGGATGACAGAACCCTGCCATACAACCGGGTATACACCGGGCACGGCTATGGTGACCATCTTGGCATAGCAAACCAAAATCACACGGAGAGGGGATAACCAGTCCATGCCCAGTATCACATCAAAATCTAACATATCAAGGATCAATAAATCACCCCAAGTCTCCAAATCACCAACGGATACAAAACAAGATCTCACAATCTGATCCACTACTAAGGAATCTCCTACTGAGGTCGAAACAGAAATAGGCAAAGATAACGGCTCACTAGCCAACCCCAATCAAGGCAGAAAGTAGGCAGATACATATGAACAAGTGGATCCAGGATCAAATAAACATAAGCCGGCACTACTGGAAAATGGGCCTACTGCAACAACAAGAAATTCGTTGGTGTAGGCCTTAAAACTGTTGCAGTAATACTATGGCAACGGGGGTTATGCCCACCGCACCAGCTCACGTGATAATAGATCAATGGCAATGGTTCTTGTAACAGTCCTCAAACTCGTTGCTTAAAGTTCACCTATTGCAACGGTTATTCATCCCTCAATAACGGCTATTTTATATATCATTTGAAACGGTTAAAACCGTTACAATTGATGATTCGCAACGATTCTCTTGTCTATGTTGCAACGAATTTATTAGCTCAATTGTGATGGTTATTATTGCTATTGCAACGGGTTTTACACAATGGTCAAAATTGCTATTAGCAACGGTTATGTTTTACCTATTGTAACAGTTCTCATATGTTGTGACAATTGATAGCCTGTGCTTTAAGAAATGCTATTGCAACAGTTTTTGTTTGCCTATTGAAACAGTTTCTATAAATATAAATATTTGACATTACAAAATTATAAATACCACGAAAAATAATAATTACTAAATGAAACTGAATGATTCTAATTCAAAATATTCCAGTCATAATATCATCTGCCACAGGCGCAAAATATACAAAATATTTTCAACTAAATAACAAAATAAATATTCTTAATGTCAACAAATATAACAGTTTCGATCACTTTCAACCAAATCTCAAATGTCGTCCTCATCAATGCATTCCTCACCACGCTGATTGTTATCTCCACCTACAAAAGTCGATAAATAAAAGTTATGAACTAATTTTAATCATGTATCTACTCAAACTCCAATTTTAGTCAAATTAAAGATAGGCAGTTAGGTGAAAGGAGAAAGACAATAAGAAGGATCACCATTATACTAGCATCAGGCCGTTAAATCTCAAAATTCAGTCCAATTTCAATATTAAACGTGACATGATATAAGTAACTTCGAAAAGTTCATTAAGTTGCAAATAGTATTAATATTAATAACATAAACAAAACAGATTCTAAATTCTAAGAAAGATAATGAAAAAGTCCAGCCGCTAACCTGGAATTGAAGCAGTTCATTGAAACAAATGAAAGAAATTAGCATTTCATTCTCGTGAAGCCTCACAGTAAACCAAGGATAAATGTTAGAATGTGATATCCATTTTCATTTCTTGAAGTTCTTGTTATATGGCTTCATAGTAGCAACTAGTCTACTACTTGTACTACTGCGAGAAAATAATTACCGCATCCCAGCAAACCAAACTCTGTATAGTGTGAACGCTTACCCAGATAATAAAAGTAAAAAAAATGATAAACAAGCCAAGTAATGGAGCAAAGTTACTTACCCAGATAATGAAGTCGCAAGGTATAGGCATGAAGAATAAACACTCACATATTTAGATACTAGACGGTCCGAGCCCGTGCTGAGCACGGGCATCCTAAGTAGTTGACTTAAGAGATCGCATCACTCTGTAAGTTCTCCAATCTAAACTCCAAGCAACTTAACTTTAATCCATAAATGAACCAATGCACTCATCTCAAGGTTAGTCTACCAGTAACGAACATATTAAAATTTAATATATAGATTTACATACAAGAAATTTACCAACTAAAGTACTCAATTACTACTGGTCACGACCCGAAATTGGGCCATGATGGCATCTACATAACCCCCCAAGTAGACAAGCCTAACCCAAAAAAGCGGAAGACAATAGGTAATATTTAAACTAAAGAAAGCGGAAGATATGACAAAAAGATAGGGCCAATAGCATATAAACATACCATTGTACAAAATATACAAAAGAAGGCCCTAAAGTGACCAACGAGACAAAACAGACTCGAGAACCAACCCGGACCTGGTGTCACTCTAACAAGAGCGACTAAAGTAAGGAGTAGCTATACAACAGGTGTTGTCTATCCAAAATACAAAATATAGAAAAAATGTACAAGATGGAAAGCATGTAAAGTCTCCAAAGCACCGGGAGCTCACCAGGATCCGAACAACAATGGGCCTCGAACGCCAGGAGATCAGCGAGGGTGGCTCGTACTAGGTGCTACATCAGAAAAAGAGATGCAGAGTGTAGTATGAGTACCAAGACAACGGGTACTCAGTAGGCATCATAGGTCGACCGAGCGCAGAAAGATAATATATATAAATAAATTACAGGAAAGCAGCTAACTATACAGGGATCCACCTAAATCTAGTTATAAAGCCAGAGACATGCCAATAAACAAAAAGAGAAAGGGAAACAATCATCAAGCCAAACCAGAGTCAATCCACATGCCAAAGTAAATGTAATGCGATGCACGATGATGCATATATGAATGCAATATAATATAAACTCAGAATACCGCATCGGGCGCCCGGAATACCATATCATACTTTGCATATATATATATATATGAAATAATAAAATACCCAAAATAACGCATCGGGGTCCAAAATACCGCATCAGACTAATATGTATATAAATGAGAAAGTAAAATACCCAGAATAACGCATCGGGGGTCCAGAATTTATTTACAAAAAATAGTAGTTCCTCTTTTCCTCTCAAAAACCAAGGTGATACTCAAAATTGCTCGATTTAGTCCAAAAAATCATCACAACAATAGAAGAGCCTCTTTTCAAACCAAAACCTTCGAAAATCATTTCCTTACTGTACCAATGATATGCCATGTGATATGAGTATGAATGTTTACACACAGAGGGAAACCACATCATTAGATCAAACAGGGCAAGAATACCCTCCAAAAAAAGAGAACTGACTTGGAATCCGTCCAAATCCTAGCCATGGCCTTGGGCGCACAGTTATACACAACGATAGAATAAAGCGATAAAGTAGAAATAAAAGTGACAACCACGGAAAAACTCTATTCTACCTCTAAATCCACCTAAAAACATGCTAAGAATTCTATACTAGTCCCACAGAAGAAGCAAGCTCCTAGGCTAAGGATAACATACAGTGCTAGGATAAAGATCCAAAATGGCCAATTAACATGATATACAGGATTCAAGCTTAAAGTCTATCTAAAATCCAACTTAGCATTCTATTAACATACACATATACATTATCTAACTAACTCAGTTTAAAAAGGGTATACCGTAACATACCTGGGGGCCGAACTGCAAGCACGAACCATCACTCGTGTGTCTTCCCCTTTCGAACAGCCTCAGAAAGCTGCCACACTATCAAGAACATAAACTAGGTGTCAAGACAAGAATAATGACACCCATATTGCTATACGAAAAATCGAGCTGAAAATCAGGTCGAAAAAATGACCCTCGGGGCTCGCGCAAGGAAACAGAAAACAAAATTCATAATTATGCTGGCGGTTTGTCAAAGAACCCATGCCCAAAATTTGGGCGCGAACGGGGTTCATTTTGGGGCCCAAAACAGCCCCGAAGTGCTACTAATTCACGGGATTAAAATAAAAAAGCTCAGAATTTGAAGGTGGGGACCTACCTCAACAAGAGAAGCACGTCACAGAGGTGAGTTGCACAAGAACATCATAGCTTAGGCATTAAAAAAGGTGGGAAAATTCTGGAATGCCCCTGGAAAATTTATAGAAAAACTGCTGAAATTCGCGACTCAAGTTCCACGGATGGGTTTTACGGCTCGTGGAAATTTCCACAGCTCGTGGAACCCTGTCTTGGTTCCTGGTCCTAAAAATTGAGCTACTGGAATGGATTCCATGAGTTGGGTTCATGACTCGTGGAAGCTTTCATGGGTCATGGATCCCACTCGTGGTTTCTGGGCTGAAATCTTTGGGTCTCTGAAGATGGGTTCCACGAGTTGGGTTCACGACTCATGGAATCTTCCATGGGTCATGGATCCCACTCATGAACTACCCTAAGCCTAGTTTATTAGTCAAAAACTACCTAAAACATCTATTCTCCTAAAATCATCAGACTTAGAAAGAAAAGAAACAAAAGAGGCTACAGTTTTCTCTCAAGAACAAGCAGAGGTCTTCTTCAAGTTCAACCCCAAAATCCAAAGGATTTCTCCGTAGTTTCTTCACCAGGTATGTGGGATTTCACTAGTAGGTTCCTTTCACCCATTATATCCCTAGAATTCACTCAGTTTCTTTAGTTTCTCTATGCTATATTAAGACCTAGGGTTCCTAAATCTTAGGGATTCATTGTAATTTAGCTGCTATAGTTTTAATGGTATTAATTACATGTTTCTTGGAAAATTAGTATAGTTTCATATTTAAAACTCAAAAGCCCTAGCTTGTGTCAATTTCAGTATTTCATAAGTTATTCTTGCTAGGCAGCTTAGACAGACAATCATGCTTCAGAATTCGAATGTCACATCTTTCAGCATTTGTATGTTGCATTGTCAGACGATTATCAGTATTTGAGCTATCCAGCATCTCAGCTTGTATTTTTAGTGCTTATATTCACTTAGGAGTAGACTTAGTACCAAGTGGATGGGGGGGGGGTGAAGGCTTAGCTGTCAGATTAGGCTGATATCTTTAGTAGCACTCCCTAAGTCCCAGAACTACGGCGCTATCGTAGGTAAGAAAGGGGTCAACTGTCAGATTAGGCTGGTCACCTTTGTCCCTTGTGGACATCAATTTAATGGATCCATGTCAAACTTGTTTGTACCCTTGGCAAGGTATGAACACCTTTCCATTCAGGGTTACAGGTTGGCCCCATATCTAGCTCAGCTTGGGGTATATTGGTTAATAGTATATCCCACAGTCAGATTTATATGACATTGACCATGTACTCAATATCTCTTTCAGTATTCAGTTCAGTATATTATATGCATGTTAGTACTTGGTCATTGTATCTTGCTTAGCTTTCAGTTTATGCTTCAGTATATATATATATATATATCTTTCCATGTTCAGTTATTATGTTGTTCAGCTTAGCCAATATCCCGCATGCTCAGTACATTCAAAGTACTGATGCATACTTTTGTGCTACATCATTTTATGATGTAGGTTCAGGCGCTCAGCATCCAGACCGCACTTAGTTCGACTTCCAGTCCGTACTCAGTAGCTTCTTGGTGAGTCCTCATTGTTCGAGGACGATAGACATGCTTTACTTTTCAGTCTTTACTTTTAAGTTTCAAATTATTAGAGTTAGCTGGGCACATGTCCCAGCAACTCGTATCAGCTAGAGGCTTTCAGACATAGACTAGATTCAGCTTGAGTTGTTAGTGTTGTTTTCAGTCATCACTATACTCTTTATATATTTTATATTCAGACATGTTTTCGGCTTTTTCCACTTCAGATATTAAACTATTTATCAGTTTCCGAACAATATATGCTTTGAACTTGAAATGGTATAGATATGCCATGCCATGGATTAGCTTGGGGTCACTTGTGACACTGAACCCTGTGTTGCGTCTACGGGGTAGCCTCGGGGCGTGACAATCAACCACCAATTTCAAGATCAAATCAGCCCTAAAAATCAAGAGGAAACCAAAGATTAAAATGAGAATTTAACTAAAAGAGGGCCTGAAAACTTAAAAATTAACAACGAAAAATCGACCACGGGCAAGAAATAATTTGCCCCAAGCGTTAACAAGTGATTCCTTTGAGAATTCTTTAGCTCAAGCTCTCAAAAATGAAGGATTTCCGCGTATAATGATTTGAAAAATGAAGGAAATTAATATATACTGCTAGGCCACTGGCCTTCGCATACGCGGGGAGGCCACCACGTATGCAACCTCATGTAGGCGGCCAGCCCCTAGAAAATGCAGAGTGGAAAAGAAGTCAGGGCCTAGAGCCCCTTCTTTGCGGACCTAGTGGAGCCACTGCGTACGTGAGCTTGCAAACGTGACCAACCCCTCGCGCACTCAGAGGGTAAAATATGGATGGGAAAAAAATAACAATATTTTCCAAGTTTAAAACTGCTCGGATGGACCCTCAAGATTCATTTGGAGTCCCGATCATACAAACAAATATGCTATCCCAATAAAAAATGTCATTCCAAACTCAACAAAATTGATGAAATTCCCAACAAAGTTTATTTAAATTAAAAGTGAGTCCCACACCCAAAATACCCATTTTAGCCAAAAGCCACCCAATAGAGGCTATGGGGACCTGCTTTGACGCGCTTGCCTGCATAGTCTCAGAAAATAATAAATATATCTCTATTCTGAAGTCGTATGGAAAAACAGTTTAGTACATTGAAAACTAAACTCATAGACCTCCGAGACTTTTGATCCAAATTTTTAGAGAATTTCTTAACAGAATTTGCAATAACTTTTGCCAACTTTTCTTTTACAGCTTGCTTGACTTCAAAATTTAACATACGACAATTGTGCAATTAAAATACCTCATAAAATATCCTTCTTAATATATTAAGCTCTTAGATTAACCCTAAAAGCACAGGTTAAATCAAACATTTGAACGGGTGGGTGTTACAATACAGTATGCATTGGCAATTGTATTTCATCCATATCATTGCATTGCATTAGCATTTGAATTATTTTTTTTGATTGAGTTATTTTGTGATAGTGTTGATAATGAACTTCTAATCTTTTTATGCATGCAGGATATTTTAGTATTCTTTATTTGGTATAGTATATGCTTAAACTCAGTCAGCTTATGATGCGTACTGAGTATAATGTAATGAACCTTCCGGTCATCTCCACGTATAAGTTTTGAAGTCAAGCAAGTCGACAAAAGATATCGTAAGGCCTTTAACAAATTTTCTGAACAAATTTACGAGTCTAGTTTCCAACGCACAAAACCTCACATCCAAATGATCTCGGAGTAAAGAGTTATGACTGTTTTACCGCGGACTGTCTGGCAGAAAACGGGTTACGAACCGGGTCGCGAATCGGGTCGAGTTAAACGCGATTTTAGCCTCGACGTCACGTTTTAAAATGCCATTTCAGTTCCGAAACAGTTATAAAAAAAATAAGGGAGGATCCCGAGGGAATTCTGAGTATCAAAATCGTGCGTAGGCGAATTACGAGCCTAAACTTAAGAACTTTATTAGCATCGTGCGTGTATTTGAAATATTTATTTAAAAGTTGAATTTGGTAAAAATTATATTAGTATTGCCTTTTCAAAATATTTTAAAGGTTTATGGGAAATATTTTTGGAACGTTATAATTGTATATGTATTTATTTTATAAAGTTTTTATACATTGTATTATTTTAACGGTGATAGTAAACTTAATTATGTTAAAATTTATTATTATAATATAGTAGGTTTTGTTTGAAATAATTTTTCTATTAATTATGGTATATTTAAAATATCATATTTATTTTACCACGAATTTATGCAATACCGAATATATAAATAACGGGACGAAAATATCTTTAGTACTGCCACCTCCACTCCACGTGTAGGTGGAGGGGGTGGCCAGCAGTCACTAATAGTGAAAGGTGGCATTATTGGAAGTTAGGCAGCACATATACATAGGTATATGTTGCTGACTTTAGCAAAAGGGTTAGGCAGTATATATACATAGGTATATGTTGCTGACTTTAGCAAAAGGGTTGGGCACAGTAGGCATATAGGAATACCACTACTATATGTATCTTTATGGGTTGAGGAAATTGGGTGTGGAAAGATATTTTGATGCGATCTTAATCAATTATCTACGTCAAGTTATTCAAGCCCAAATCCGAATCCGATTCCGATTTAGTTTTGGATTTTCTCGGAGTGGTTCGAGCTTGGACATTGTCGTTCCAGCAGCTTGTCGTCGGACGACAGGTAGGTTATGGTTTAATTTCCCTAGACTCCGCATATATAAAATAAAATTGTATTAATGGGTATCCTTGGGTTGGTTTATTAGGTTGGTACCACAGACCTCGACCGCTTTATTCATATCCGCCTACTTTTGTTCCTCCGTTGTTTGTAGTATTTGCCGTTATATTTTATTTACCCTTGTGGTCCTGTGAGGCCTTGTTGACTCTGGAACATAGAAGGTGGGATTTTGGGAATGTCCGCGAGTCCTGGGCATAGTATTATCCTTCTAGGCTGGTTATGCTTGCTGAGTAGCTGTGGGCCTGTGCAGGGTCGATAGGTTGATTGTGAGGTGCGGGGCAGCTATTGTGTGTGATCATACCATTTCCATGCATATAAAGAGGTTTTATCCACGTTTTACTGTGGTTTTGGCTTCGGGCCTACTGACACTGTTTTCTAAACCTTGCATGGCCCGGGGGGCCCATTTTTTTGATGGAAATGATTTGGAAATGTTTGATTTCATTTGTGGAGATTTTTGGGCAAGAAAGTAAAATTATGTTTAAAATCATCAGTTTTATGACTATCGCTAGACTCGGCAGGGCCGGGGTGCTAGTTGAGTTTTCTTATTGTTTGGGATGATTTTTAGCCTCGGTCGGACCGAGCACCTGAGATGACTTTTTACTGTTTAGACCCGGCTACGCCCGGGCACCCTTGGAGGGGTTTTTGAGATATTTTCCTACTATTTTTAGTCCTGGACAGGGTTTGGGCATGCATATTCGAGACTGGGTCTCTATCTTGATATCGAGACTGGGTCTCTATATTGATAAATGTTCTGATACTGAGATTTAGTATGGGGTTTGGGACCTCCATGGACCTTGCTAATCCGGGCCAGGGGCTACGGGCTGCGTGTGCCGGAGGAGGGGTATACGGTGGAGTAGAGGTATACGGGCAGAGTCCTTCCATGGAACCTACCTGCTGGGCCGGATCGGCGCCGGAGGAGGTACATACAGAGATACCATGGCACTTGAGTTCTTCATGCATCATATCATTCATTGTTTGAGGCTCCACCCTTGTTTGCTGTTTGCTGATTGTACGCTCCGGTAGTATGGGATGCCGGAGGGTTTGTTTTCACTTGTTTGTGTTCCTCGGTTGTATGGGCGGTCGGGGGACTGTAGGTAGACTTTTGTTATTTACTTACAGAGTTGTTCTCTATTATGGATAAGTATGAGGTTGGTCACTGCTAGACTGTTAGTTTCGGGATTGAGATTGATATGATTAGTGGAGTTTGATTCATGTCTCTGAGCATGCCTATTATTACTCTTTCTCTCTTCTTCTTACCCTTGAGGTTACCGGTATACCGTCCATTTCGTAAACTTATTTTGTATACACTGTTATTGCAAGGACCCCAGGTGCGTTGTTTCTTACTTTCACATGTGCCTATGGTGTGTATATTCTGCTTACTAGCCTCATATGTGGTTCTGTTGATTTCCCTCTGGGCTAGTTCCTGTGTACCTTTCGTGGATTTCTGTGACTGATTGCTTCTATTCTGTCTATTACTACACTTTTATCTTATATGTGCCCAGAAGGCCTATGATACCTACTGGGTACCTTATGCCTCGCATTTGGTGCTCACCCCTACCCCACTGCATCTTTGGGTGCAGATCCTAGCGTGGGCCATCGCCGTTAGATCGTTGTGATTCGTGCTTGGAGATCTGTCGGGGACTACTTCAGGCTGAGGGTGAGCTCTTGGCGATCGGAGCTTAGCTTTAGTTTATCTTTTGCTTCATGTACTCTATTACCATTCAGAGACATCTGTATATATAGTTTTGGTGTATTTGCACTCCATGTATGTAGTTTGGCTCTATACTATGCTACCAGGTCTTGGGGTTTGGTTTAGTTTCCGCACATGTGTATATATTTATAGTCCTTTTATCTATACTATTCATCTTGTTCTCTTATTGGTTAGATAGTAGCCCATTACTAGCTGTTCTGGGCTACGGGGATTGGTTCACCTACCGGGGGTTGTAGGTGCCATCATGACCGAGGAATCGGGTCGTGACAACGTGGTATCAGAGCTTTAGGTTCACCGGTATAGGAGCCAATGTCTAGTAGAAAACCTGCGGATCGGGGCGGAGACGTCCGTACTCAATCTTTGGGAGGCTACAGTGGCATTTTAGGAATTCAACTCTTTCATTGCTTCTATATCGTGCGTACAACCCTTGAAGTTTCTGGAAATCTCATTTGTTCTACTTTATTCTTCCGCAGATGGTTCGTACGAGATCATCGGCATCACGCGGAGATGAGCCTCCCACTCCAGCTAAGGGTCGAGGACGCCCTCGATCAGTGGCACCTGCTAGAGCTGCTAGGGTGGAGATAGAGCCCGAGCAACATGTGGTTCAGGGGGCAGCCCAGGTACCACCAGCTCCAGCACCAGCTCCAGCACCAGCTCCAGTGCCCACTTCTGTGCCAGCTCCAGCCGCAGCTCAGTCTCCAGATATTCGGGGATTACTATTGCAGCTTTTGGGTGTGATTGGAGAGAGGCCTTCTGAGGTAGCACAGACATCCGCTCAGGGGGCAGCCCTGGGTGCACAGAGCTCAGGAGCGCATCCTGCTACTATGGCTCCCCGTGCACTACTATGGCTCCCCGTGCAGAGGTCATTCCGGTTCCATCTGTTGCACAGCCTCTTGCTCCTCGCCCAGTTATGACAGAGATAGAGCAGAAGGCGTTGGGTAGGTTTTTGAGGTTAGCACCTCCGAGGTTTGCGGGTACTTCTGGGTAGGATCCACATGACTTTATTACTACCTGTGAGGAGATGTTGCATCATTTGGGTTTGTTGGAGACTCACGGGGTTGGTTATACTACTTATCAGTTAGAGGGCCCAGCGAAGTTATGGTGGAGGGCCCAGGTTGCTTGTAGACCACCATCGTCACCTCCTTTGACCTGGTCTGAGTTTTATGAGGCCTTT
>QJPP01000992.1:0-41804 GCA_003996215.1 Jaltomata sinuosa
GGTGAGCACCAAATGTGAAGCATAAGGTACCCAGTAGGTATCATAGGCCGACTGGGCACATATAAGATAAAAGCATAGTAACAGACAGAATAGAAGCAAGCAATCACAGAAATCAACGAAAGGTACACAGGAACTAGCCAGAGGGAAAGCAACAGAACCACATGTGAGGCTAGTAAGCAGAATATACACACCATAGGCACAGGTGAAAGTAAGAAACAACGCACCTGGGGTCTTTGCAACAACAGTGTATACAAAATAAGTTTACGAAATGGACGGTATACCGGTAACCTCAAGTGTAAGAAGAAGAGAGAAAGAGTAATGATAGGCATGCTCAGAGATATGAATCAAACTCAACTAATCATATCAATCTCAAATCCAGAAACTAACAGTCTAGCAGTAACCAATGTCATACTTATCCCTAATAGAGAACAATTCTGTAAGTAAATAGCAAAAGTCTACCTACAGTCCCCCGGCCGCCCATACAACCGAGGAACACAAACAAGTGAAAACAAACCCTCTGGCATCCTATACTACCGGAGCGTACAATCAACAAACAACAAACAAGGGTGGAGCCTCAAACAATGAATGATATGATGCATGAAGATCTCAAGTGAAATGGTATCTCTGTATGTACCTCCTTCGGCGCCGATCCGGCCCAGCAGGTAGGTTCCATGGAAGGACACTGCCCGTATACCTCTACTCCGCCGTATACCCCTCCTCCGGCATACGCAGCCCTTAGCCCCTGGCCCGGATGGCAAGGTCCATGGAGGTCCCAGACCCCATACTAAAACTCAGTATCAAAACATGTCGTCCGGAAGCAAGTCTGGTATCAAGATAGAGACCCAGTCTCGAATATGCATGTCCAGACCCTGTCCAGGACTAAAGTAGTAGGAAAATGTCTCAAAAAAACCCCTCCAAGGGTGCCCGGGCATAACCAGGTCTAAACAGTAAAAAGTCATCTCAGGTGCTCGGTCCGATCGAGGCTAAAATCATCTCAAGTAGCAAGAAAAGTCAACTAGCACCCCGGCCCTGCCGAGTCTAGCGTTAATCGTAAAACTGGTGATTTAAAACATAATTTTACTTCCTTTTATCTAGGAATATTCACAAGTTAAATCAAACTGTTTCCAAATTATTTCCATAAAAAACGGGCCCTCCGGGCCATGCAGGGTTTAGAAAATGGTGCCAGTAGGCCTGAAGCCCAAACCGTAGTAAAACCTGTATAAAACCTCTTTTTATGCATGAAAATGGTATGATCAAACACAATAGCTGCCCAGCAGCTCACAATCAACCTATCGACCCTGCACAGGCCCACAGCTACTCAGCAAGCATAACCAACCTAGAAGGATAATTCTATGCCCGGGACTCGCGGACTTTCCCAAAATCCCACCTCCTATGTTCCAGAGTCAACAAGGCCTCACAGGACTACAAGGGTAAATAAAATATATCGGCAAATACTACAAGCAACGGAGGAACAAAAGTAGGCGAACACGAATAAAGCGGTCGAGGTCTGTGGTACCAACCTAATAACCAACCCAAGGATGCCCATTAATACAATTTTATTCTATATATGCGGAGTCTAGGGAAAATAAACCGTAATCTACCTATCGTCCGATGAGAAGCTGCTAAGATGATGTCCAAGCTCGAACCACTCCGAGAAAATCCAAAACTAAATCAGAATCGGATTTGGGCTTGGATAACTTGACGTAGATAATTGATTTTCTTCAAAAAATTTAATATAACCTCATAATTAAATTGGTTCCACCAATCCCCTTCTCTGTATACGTATGTATGTATATGGAGCAGCTATGTAACTTGATGTGTTTGAGAGAATTGAAATCATTCCCCAGTGCTCATGTTCAATAATTAATTACATGATGTGTAACAAATATAAGTTAGGCAGCAACCATTTCAATGTTATGAAAATGTTAACATGCTGCCACCTTTAGCTAACACTTGCTGGCCACTCCCTCCACCTACACGTGGAGTGGAGGTGGCAAGGACAAAAAGAAATTCTTATCCCGTTATTTATATATTCGAGTATTGCATAAATTCGTGGTAAAATAAATATAATATTTTAAATATATCATAATTCATAGAAAATTATTTCAAACAAAACCTACTATATTATAATAATAATTTTCAACATAACTAAATTTACTATCTCCGTTAACATATTACAATGTATAAAAACCTTATAAAATAAATACATATACAATTATATCGTATCAAAAATATTTTCCATAAACCTTTAAAATATTTTGAAAAGGTAATAATAATATAATTTTCTTCCACATTCGACTTTTAAATAAAACATTTTCAAATACGCGCGATGTTAATAAAATTCTTAAATTTAAGTTCGCAACTCACCATCGCACGATTTTGATACTCAAGAACTCTCTCGGAATCCTCCCTTATGTTTTCTCACTGTTTCGGAACTGAAATGGCGTTTTAAAACGTGAAGTTGAGGCTTAAATCGAGTGTAGCCCGACCCGGTTCGCAACCCGTTTTCTGCCAGATAGTCCGCGATAAAACAGTCATAACCTTTTACTCCGAGATCAGTTGGATGTGAGATTTTGTGCGTAGGAAACTAGACTCGTAGACCTTCGATTTGGTATTTCAGGGGACTTCTAACTCTTTATATATTGAGAGAAAAGCCCTGAGACATTTTACCCATAGTTCAGAAAATTTATTAAAGAACTTACGATAACTTTTGCCGATTTGCTTGACTTCAAAACTTATAATACGACCAAACAAATGGGCCCGACACCGAAATACCGGTACTAATGAGCCTTAAGTGACTTGGGTCCACTACAACAAGCTCTAACGATTCAAGGAAAACGTATACATGGAAATAATCGGAAGGGTCATTACAGCCAAGGAAACTCATTTCAAGCACCAAGCATGACTTCGGATGGTACTAATGATTAGTCAATCACATGATAACTTAATCTAGGCATTCCCCTCTATTCAAAACACAATTCCATGATGCAATGGGACTACAAGAACAACCAAGTGACAACAACCAATCTTCAAGAAGTGACTCAAACCACTAGCTTACCAAAGCATGATCATTTGACTCATTTTTGGAGTTTATGAATTTCACCAACTATCCTAATTCGCATGCCCTCACAAGAACGAAAGTCCCAAAAACACATTATGTACAAAGACAATCACAAGGGATAAATGCACAAACACTTACACTCACAAGGAATTTCAAGTACCAACAAGTATCAAACCATAAGTTTGCCCTTATTTTGATTCGCCACTAGCTCAAAAACAATCGGTCGAAGATCTCAAAGGACTTTTCTAAACTTGTAATGTAGGCTTGGGGAAGGGTATAATACGCATTTAGATTCAAGTGACTACATCCTCCTCGAACTCTACACAACTTTTTCAATTCAAAACCAAAGATATTTCTTTCATTTTTCATTCAACACAAGGCACCATTTCACTTATTTAATTATAAGCCCCAACTTTCTATCATTTTCTTCATATTGGAGGATTTCTTTCTTTTCTTTCCTCTTTGCTTTTCTTTTTTTATTTCAAATTCTTCCTTATTTTTGGAAAATCATTTTAGGCAACAAACCAAGACAAGCTCATTGAGAACTCCTCCGAGGTGCCTTTTATCAACCCCCAAACTTAGACTTTTAGCCTCGATTTCACACTTGTAGAATTCAAGGAGAGAGGGATTCATTTTCAAAATGGGTCAAGGCTTGTATCGAGATTACCAAAGAAGAGGTATTAAGCTCAAGAGGGGTGACTAATGATACAATTTAAGTGCAATGGTGGCTTTTAAGGCTAAGTAGGCTTCAACAATCACAAAGAAGACCTAAGATCATTTCTCCAACTAATGCAATTGAGACTAACATTAAACGACTAACCGGGCAAGTTCTAGTTTAACACAAGCGAGCACAAGAATTATTCAACTAAAACTTACTACACATGGCATGCGAATTATTCAGGAAGGGTCAATTTTTTTCTTCCTAAACAAGAACAAATGGAGTCACATTCTTCGATTTCAAATTATCACCACTAATGCGTTAAGAGTCACAAAAAGATTAAAAGAGTTGTCACAAACATCATTCTTTGCCATGCACTTTTCACAAAAAAATTCGGAAGGGGATGCCTATTTCACTTAGCATGCAAGACTAACTCCATTAGTACCAAACAAGTCAATCCTCCCTAATATCTCAGAAGATGACAAATTGCCCTTAAGAATAACGTCACTCAGTCTATCATTGGGCCAATAAATCTATCTAAATTGATATGGCTACTCAAGCTTTATCAACACACCAATCCCAATACACAAGCACATGTTATTCGCACATGTCAAAGTGCGGATCGCACATGCAATGCATAGGACAGGAAGTATAGGTTTCCCTTCTGCCCAGCATGTGCGAAGCTTGTGTGGTTCGCATATCGACATGTTCGATACAGTGCTCCCAGCTTCAATAAGTTCTATCTAGCCTACCGGGTACTCAGACTTCCCCTGGCTCCAAAACATCCAAGCAAACAAACTACAAAAGAACTAAAGAAACTAAAAGTAAAGAAACTAAAGAACTAAGCCATCAATTCCATCCATAGCAACTCCAAAACCTGACGAGGATACAATATCAAAACAAACCCGACAAGGGCACACCAATATCTAACATAAAAATAATCAAGCCCGATGAGGGCACAATAATATCCAAAACAATCAAAACAAGCCCGACAAGGGAACAATAATATCCAAAACAAAATAGGCCAGACAAAGTATGCTAGCCACCCCCAACTAACACAGTGCAGTGCCCTCACTGCATCAAATCAAGATAAGACTTTGAGGGGGATATCTGAATAGTGTATCACTCAGAACCAGAACTGCTAGGCCTAGAAAGGACCCAATCTACCTCGTCAGCATCATCCTCTTCCTCAGACCCACATAGCTTCCTCAAAGTGATCATCATCTTTGTGAGGAACTTTCTTTGCTTCCTATTGTGGACTCTCTACTTTTTCTATTGCCTCTCTACCTTTGCCAACCTCTCCTTGATATGCTGCTACTGGCTCACCACACTAGCTAATGTAGGGCCACTAGGAGTAGTGGAAGATAAAGCACCGAGTGTCAGTGTGGTAGAACTCTCTCCTAGACCCGAAGGTAAACCCGATACAATCTGACGAATTTGGGCATTCATGCCATAGACCTGGCTAGAGATATGGTGGAGTGTCGCGGGACAAATAGCCTCAGCATTAGCAGCTGACTCAAGTGCCTCGCTAGACTCAGAGAATAGACCAAATGATGGTAAATCCACATCAATCTTCCTCTTCTTTGATGCTTGCACAACTCCTCTCTTCTTCAATGGGTAAATCATTTTTTTGGGCTTTCTCTCATTTTCGCCATCCCTCTTTTCAACCCCGGCCTAATAGCATAAGTGTGTAATCAATGAAGAGAAAAGCAAACTTTTGCTACCTTCAAGCACCACTTGTTGTATTTCTTTGCACAATTAATTACCCCACATTCACTAAGAGACCCTCCATCATAGCACAATTAAACTTTATTTTATCAGTGGTCACATCAGATTCATTCTTGGAAGACATGATTCTGGTACAAATGATAGAATGCCAAGTGCGGGCTTCAAGGTTCAACTCGGAGGACTCAATCCTCGTATTCAAGGCATCCATTGCGGGATTGATCCATCATGTAAGTGTTGCACAAACCAACTAGTCCCCAATTCTATAGCTCGGGCTTTGTATGTAGCATTGTCGACATTTGGAAGGTTATAGTATCCATTGATCAACTCCAGGTCAAATCGGACCAACTTGCCCCGAACCATCACAACCAAGTTTTTGGCAAAGTCTGTCTCGACCGTATTAGCGTAAAATTCATGGATCACGATAAAGTTTTCCTTGATGGGCTCGGCGATGAAGCATAACCATCCACTTGTAACCAACTTCCCATGAAAGTCGACCTATTTCTCTTCCAACCCATCTAACACAATGCCCCGCTCCCTCGCGATTTGTTTTGTCAAGTGAAGATCATATAATTATGAGCATTTGAGGGAGACGAAGGTGCCTTGGTCAAAGTATTCCTCGTCGGCCACTTGGTTGGCATCTTCATGTTCAACTTCATTAGACACTGGAGCCATTTTCAGGCTTTAAGTACCTACACGAGGAACAAAATTATCAAACACAAACATAGGCATGTAAAACAATGTATTGGGACATGATTAGGCCAAAGAAACAAGGCAAAATGAGCCCGGATAGAGCTGGGCAGAGCTATTATTTTTGGGACTGCCAAAACTGGTCATGCAATCGCAGGATTTTTCATTGCAATCGCGAAGACCAAATTATCTTTTTCAGAAAATTAACTTATCGCAATCAAAGGATGGGTCATAGCGATCACGGAGTTTAGAGAAGTTGTTCCTCGCGATCGCAGGATTTGGCATCACGATCGCGAGGGTCATCTTCTTGCCCAGAAAATTTTCATTTAGGCATTGCGTCAAACAGGTGTTTGTGCACCTTTTAATCCACAATTTTCACACCCCATTGGGGTTACTTTTTATCCCAAAAAATAGTAAACCCACATTCCCTCTCTCACAACCAGATTTTACCCAAAATTATGCAACCACAACACCCGATTCACACTTATTTTTAAAAGCAAACAAAGGCACCCACTTGGGTGTTTTAGCACCACTGATTTCTTCACAACAAGGGTAAATTCAAGAAGAGAATAGGTTACAAAATACATACCTTTGAGATTGAAGATACTACAGAATTGAATTTGATGGAAGCTTTTATTTTTGCCTTAGGAGAGAAAAGTAGCCAAGTTTCAAAGCTAATTTTTGCTCTTGACATGGCTCTTTAGAATGTTTATTACTTGGAAACTCTTTGGTGTCTCGCAATCATGTGGCATTATCACGTTATTGCAATGAGTTATGTTCACAAAATTCCATGCAATCGCGATTACACGCGCTCACGAAGAGTTAGTGAGAATTTATCTCACGCGATCGCAATGCCTTAATAAAATCTGTTTTTTCTCGAATTTTCACAATGCACTATTTTGTCGTGCAAAGTCGTGTGCAACACGCACACTTTCATATGCAAATTGCACCAACTTGTCATAGACCCAGACTTTTACCAGGCCTACTGCTTTCTTGTGCGATGGCATATGCGATGGGCACTCTCCGAGGTGTGAAATGCACATTTTCAGAGGTATTTTTGGTGCTTCTCAATACTTGAGTCCTATTCTCATTCCTTTAGGCACCTAAAAAAATCAAAAAGGAACAAAAACTGAAGTAAAACATAAAGAAGAATTTTTTAAATGATGGGTTGCCTCCCATCAAGCGCATAATTTAACATCACAGTGCGATGCAAGTCATGTCACCATTTGGATCTCCACTTTGATGATTTGAACCTTTGACCCAAACTTGAATCAAACTTCTGGTGACAATCAAGGGGTGAAGGTGAGAACATGAGAAGGCCATTTTCTTGGTGTCACATTTTGCACTTTTTTGCCTTCAAGTGAGGAAGGTCATTTTTCCTTCTTTCAACAACAAACTTAAATCCAGATAAACCTCGATCCATCCACCTTCCAAGGCCTTCCAAAAGCTTGATTACTTCAACTTTCGTCCATTCAACAAAACTTATGGTTGAAAAGTGATTGGAGTAGGATTTGGGCATGTCCACTCTCAAGTTTTCCTTATTAATGGCATCCTCACTTTCGAATGAACCAGACCTTTCAAGATGAAATGCTGGACTTTGCCTTGAAACTCTAGTATCATTCGCTTGATCTCGGCATCATCATTCATGTATGGGATGATTGTTTGCCACCACACCTTCAATTCATGAGCATCCCTTGTGTTCTCCTCTTTAATAGGGAACAACTCAAAACTACTACCACAATTGTGCATGTTTTAACAAGAGCATTCACATTGGTGTCCAAATTTTAGATAGCAATTTCAAGTAACCCTTCTTTTTGACTTCTCTTGGCATGCCTTTTCAATAATATCTCAAACATTGGTAGCATTCTTTCACGCTGTTCCCCATAGGCTTTAAATTGGTGAGCTTGATTTAACACCCATTCTTGGCTCACAACCTCACCTAATACAAATTTTATTTCTTGTTGGGGTTCAAGCACTACCGGTATGAACTCACTCTCGGGTGATTCCATATTTTGTAAATCTTCATCATCATCCCCAAAGTGAATTTGATTAGGCTCAATATTTAGACATGTGCATGTGATTGGAGTGGAAGGTCTTGTTCATCAATTTGACCAAGAGGGGACAATTATGCCATAGATTGCATGGCATGATTTCTCTCCTCTTATTCTTTAGCTCTCGTGTTCATAAGGCCTTGCTTTATGGAGTTCAAACCCTCATCTAGGGTGTTTACTACAGCCAAGGTAGTGTGGAGCATGTAATGTATACCTTCTGGGTGGGTACCTTCTTTACCAACTTGATCAAGAGAAGTAGACAAATCCCCCATGGGTTGCATGACACAATTTCTCTTCTCTTCTTCCTTGGATCTTGTGTCCATAAAGCCTTGCTTTATGGATTTCACACCCTCTTCTAAGTTATCTTGCATGGCCAAGAGAGTTCAGAGTTTTGCATATATACCTCTGGGGTAGGTATCTTCCTTATGAACTTGAGCAAGAAGAGTGGACACATATGTCATGGATTGTGTGGCATTATTTCTCTCCTCTTTCTCCTTAGCTCTAGCATCCAAGAAGTCTTGCTTTATGGAGTTCAAGCCCTCTTTTAATATTCGATCTTGCTTGGCCAAGAGAGATTAAGCTTGGCACATATACCTTCTTCACTTGGTAATTTATAGTTCCTATTAAGATCAAAGCACCACTAGCAACTTTGTTAGCATAAGAGGGGGGAGGAGGATGGTCATCATTAGGGCAACCGCTCTAATTTCCGTCATGACCACCACACAAATAGAAATTACGCCCATCATAGGAGCGAGAAGGTGAATAATTCTCTCTCCTAGGGCCAATTTTACACTTTCGCCAAAGGTGGGGTCCTCCACAATAATAACAAGGTTCATTATAATAAGGTTGCAATCACCAACACTTCTAACATTCCGAGATGCCATAGAATCAAGTAACAAAATAAAACTAAACAAATAAAAATAGATATTCACAAATTTGAATTAAAGTAAATAAATTCAAATTCTAAACAAACTCAACAAGCCAAATTATTCCCCGAAAATAGCGCCATTTTCGATAATGCTCAAACATACTCTCCAAAATGGAGGTATCAGCGATCGTTAAGCAAAACACATTTATATTACTCGATGGCAGTTGAGATTGATCCTACAGAGAACAATGTAATTCGCGACTGAGATAGTAAATAATTAAAGCAACTTATTCAAGTTCAATGAGCAAAGTAAGTAAAAGTGATTGGGGGGTTTGTAGTAAAAAACACAAGCGATGTTGCAATTGCGAGGTCGACCAAATCTTCCCAATGCAAGGATCGCAAGGGAGATTTGGGAATCAGTATTACTTTAAATCCATACGATTCATTACAAATTTACCAAATACAAATTAGATTAATCATGGGTCAAATAAAATAAGCCTTGGAAGTATCGGTAATTTACCAACGTCTCTCGACTATCGACAAATATACCTCAACTAGTTCTATCGAACCCAGGCAAGCGTTAACAAAGCTCTTCCAATTATGGCAACACTAGAATTACTATTTCTAGCCAATTCCTTAAATGAGGGTTAGAGACTCAAGTTAGTGCTAATCAATTTTTTCCCACCTTAATTCACGCTTTGAAGCCAAATCAAAGTAAAGAGGGCAAGTCCAAGGGTTGATCACTCCCTTTAGATTCAATTCAAGCACAAGATTAATTAGAGATTCAAAGACCCAATTCCTAAACTAGAAAATATTTAATAAATTATAAAAGCACATGATAAGAAATCACACCCAAATATTGTTTATATCTAACACTATAACCAAATGTCAACTCAACCAACACACCAATAGATTTAACAATACAAAGCAAGAGTTGAAGAAAGAAACTAAGGATTTTACAATAAAATCTTCCAATCTTTACTCCAATAGTGTTGGAGGATGAACTTGCTCCCCAAGCTAGCCCTAAATTGTTCACTCTAAGACTAAGGATGAATTGGTTGAAGAACAATTGTGAATAATCTAGAATATCTTCCAAAAATGGATGGGATGTGCTTTTATGTGGATTGGGGTTTCCAAAAATAGAAATTTCCAATTCTGCCCTCCAGTTGATGACTTCTTCATCGCGGCCGGGTGACCTATCCTCGTGATCACGAGGCTTTATCTTCTCTTTCCACGTGGTCATGTGACTTCACTCTCGAGGTGGCGTGGCCTTGATTTCCTGTGCATCACGATCATGTGCCTTGTAGCTCGTGGTCGCAATGGCCTACTTGATGCCAGTGATAAGCAGCCTCTTTTAGCTTCATTTGACTTATTTTTACTCGAATCTTTTCTGAACACTTCTAAAACATATAAACCCGTAAAATAAAAGTAATTTGTGTTAATTGCACTATTTATCCACTTTATACTAGCAAAATCATAAGATTAAAAGCTAAATAAGTAGGTAGAATACCAACTTATCAAAGATTTTCGGGGAAGTCTGAGTACCTGAATAACACAAAAGTTTGTCAACTGTTGAATTGTTATGCCTTAGTATTGTTATAGTTTGTTTCTGGCCTGTGAACACTTGTGTGCCATAGGTGTTACCTTGCAAAATGCATGTGCAACGCAAGTGAAGGCGGAGAATTCTAAGATTCACACTGCCTCCTACCTGCGTTCCATATGCGCATCACAAATCTTGACCTGCGAAACACAAGTGGCTACACAGGTGGAGATAGAAACTTCTAGTTCACTGTCCAGCAGGGGTGAAAGCACATGTGTGCGGCATGTTGACGCATGCTAAACGCATGTGCCACCACATGTGTTATACCATTTTGTCGAGGTATTTTTTGTCTAGCATGGGCAAAATCATATGTGAGCTGCGAGTCTTCACTTGTGACTCGCATGCAAAACGCACATGCTAGCACTTCACCTGGTGCCATTCTTTCCCTTATGCATTCAATTTATTTTTCTTTCATTATCTTCTTGTAGTATTTTCTTCTTTCATTATAGAAAAAAATACAAAAAGATTTTTGTATTATTTTCTTTGGCACTCAGATTCTTTTTTCAGGCAATGTCTTCTAGCAAGGGTAACTCTGGCGGAAGCACAAGAAGACTCCCAGCTCCAACCACCTCTAAAATCAAATGCAATAGAAAGAAGAGAAAACTCCCGAGGCTTCTCCAGAAGCTCCCCCAGTGCCTATCAATGTGGAAGAGCAAATTAAGTTTTGTGCGGAGGGCATGAGGCCCTTATACATCACATACAAGGACAACCGGTCCTTTACACCAGAGAAGAGCTTCAACTTAGAGGGCCTTAGGGATGAGTTCCCAACATCACCAACCAATTTCCTCAATGAAATTGGTCACCATTCGCAAATGTGCTAGGAGTATATAATCCGGAGGTTGTCTTTGAATTATATGCGACTTACCAAGCCAAACAAAATCCAATGAAACATTTGGGTAATGCTGAGGACTTTCCTTGTTTGGATTCTGTCATGGTTAGAGGGAATGATATGGATATCACTTTTGCAGCCATCAACTCCATTTATTAGGGCGAACCAATCGTCTAGGGGACTGTATATACCGCAAAGGTTAACCAAAGAATATACCGCTTGATTGGGCTACAAAGATCATTTCCCTAGGTGAACCCTTATGGGCTAGATTTTGTGGTGTAATTCCATGTCAGGACCTCCACTTTGAGGTGAAGCTTTGGTATGAATGACTTCATTCGCTTCCAATTCCTTCCATCCAAAAATGATCAGAAGGTCACTCATGAACGGGCCATTCTAATTGCTTGCATAATATCTGGGGTGCACGTGAAGTTTAGAGAGATAGCAGCAGTTGTGATTAAGAGAAAAGCACATCAATTCGATACTTCAATACCATACCATGTCCTCATTAGCAAGTTCTGTGCTAGAGCTTCCATACCTTACTTTGACTCTAATAAGTCTATTTCTACAACTGGGGTAATCAACATTGATAAGAAGATGGACGCGGATGCTCCTAATATCAAGAAGAGAAAGTTAAAAGGCTTCGATGATGTAGGGACCTCCAAGGTGGATTTTGACATGGGTACCTCCTCCCCAGTGAGGACAATGTCTGTTATTCCTACTCCCATGGTATTGAGAAATCCTCTAGATGCTTCACCTCCTATTCCTTCACCATATCCTTCGTCCTCAGCCCCAATTGGGATTTAAAAGCTAGTCGATATGACTTACTCCCACTAGTCCCAATTGAACTCATTAGCCAAGAGACTACCAGGTCATATTCAAAAAGCAGTTAAGGATGCCTTGAAGGATGTTTTTGAGAGTCTAGGCAAGCTTTGCATGAGGTTTGAGTTAGTGGAGCACACGGTTACTGCTATCTGGGCTGATGTTGACAAAGCTAAGGGAAAGGCACCCATGTCAGTCATAGACCTAAGTGCACTTGCTGAAGCTATGGCTGCACCCCATCGGACTCCTGGAAATGTAGATGATTTGTTTGCTACTTTGGGTGAAGAGGATGAAGAGCATGATGCAGGGTTCTGCAGGCACTATTTGTGTTTCAGCAAAAATCACACTCCCGTATAGGAGTAGGCCACAGTTCTGATGCAGCTCAGGAAGAGGACGATGATGAATAGCATGCTTTGGGAGTCTTCGCACTTTATCTCTTACATTCTTGATTGTGCATTGAGGTCAGTGTTGTTTTTAAGTCTAGGGGTGCATTTATTTGTGTTCTAGTTGATTGTTGCTCTTGTTGGGCTAGAGATATTGTTTTGATGCCCGTGTCGGGCCTTTACTTTCTACTTTAGACAATTTGATTTGGCCCCTGTAGGGCATGATTTGGATTATGTGATATTGCTCTTACCGGGCCTTTATTTTATTTCTTTATGCTTTATAATGGCCCTTGTCGGGCTTGATGTTTTTGATATTCGTATGAATGTGAGTTGCTATTCGCCAGGTTAGTCCTACACGCTAAATTATTTCATTACCCGTGCTTTACAAATGTGATTAGTATCTACGCCAGGCCTAGTTCACCATTGATCTATGAGCGCATAACTCAAACTTTGCCTTCATAAATAGTAGTTAATTTTGAATAAACTTTGAGGGTTTTCTTCATGCTACGGTTCTTTGCCAAGGAGCAAAAAAAATTTCTTTGTTTTGTATCGAATCGGGTGACATTTTCCTATTATACATTGAGAGATGACTTTCTTAAGGGAGAATGGAAAGTTTAATTTTTATTTTGAGTCTTTTGTAGCATATGTCTCAAATGGGACCACCAAAAAAAAATCGTGACAAAAAGAAGTTGTAAAATTGAGAAAATAGGGAAAATGATTTTGTTTTTGAAAAAGTATTCTCTTGTCATGACTTGCACACTCTCCGTTTGGCTTGATTGATTCACAAATGAGTTGTACGAAACTCAAAATAGCTTGTCAAAAGTCATTCCTTCTAATTTATTTTGAGACACATTGTGAACTTCTTGTGTTGTCAGCCTTGTGTTGTAAGGTCTACTTAGTTCTTGTGTATGCATGTCATATATAACTTGCCCTGAATATTATTCAAGGTGAAATCCTAAATGTTGCTTAGCTTTGAAGATGACCTTAAGCCCTCTTTGGACATTCACTTTACTCAAAAGTTCCTTCCCTCAACATTGATCCTGGTTAACCCCTTCGAGCCTGAACCTTTCCTTGACACCCATGTTGCAAACCTTGACCTTCTTGAACCCTCGATATTTGCACATGTTCCTCCCTAAAGGCTAGCAATGAAAGAGTAGGCTAAAAGCCTGAGTTTGGGGGGGAATATGAATGATAAAATGGAATGTGATGTAGGCAAAAGCACAAGTTTGGGGGTGCATGCATTGTTGATGATAGAAGGAGAAATTGAGCTTAAATTTTGAGGTAGCACCCTATGCTTATCTTGAGAAGTAATTGTTCTAAAGGAAGAAAGATTGAAAGAAAGAAAGAATTGAGTGGTGTGACCTCATAAGAAAAATAAAAAGGTATTTGGAATAATGGTTTGTAGGAGAAAAATTAGGATTGTGAGAGGGAGAAATAAGGTGAAGTGAATCACGATGTGAGCGAATGCACTTGAATACTTAATGATAGTGTTTGGGAGGTTTAGTCACTTGAGCCAAATGAAATCCTCACCTTAACCCTAGCCTACATAGTTACTCACAAGTCCTTAGTGATTCCGAGTTTTGCAACTCTACCTTAGTGGCGAATTACATAAAGGGCAAGCCTATTGTTCTATGTGTGTGCACTTGAACTTCTTTGAGAGTGTGAGAGTCTTTGTGTTACATCAACACCCTAAACTTAAAATCTTTGCTTGTCCTCAAGCAACCAAATAAGATTCAACTATGATGCTTAGGCATCAGCATACTAGGAAGCCTGTGGCGATTATCATGAACACTTTTGGCAACACACTCTCTTTAAACAGTCTACCCTTCCTTTTCACTAAAAACAAATGTATGTATTTTCAAAGTATCTCAAGATAACAGTGAAAAATCAAAGAATAACATTGTGCTATTGATAGGAAAATGAGCATACAACAGTGACACACAACTACACACGTAGTAATTAGATAATGTTACCCTAGTGCCCTCACATATCAAAGAAGTCCCTCACACATATATGCAACAAAAAATGGGACGGTATAATTAATGTGTGGTCACACTTACAAAAAAGTTCAAACAACGTATGTGCACATACCATAGACCTGCCCTTATTTTCTATGCTTCCATCATTAGACAGTTGGATCAGAATCACTATAGGACTTAGCTCAACTTCTAATTTAGGCTTAGGGATGGGTGTGGTAGATTCGGATAAGTGACTCAACCCTCCTTGGACACTACTTTTCTTTACTTTTACTTCTCAGCCCTTTTTCTTCGCTCCCTCATTTTGTTTTAATCAACTCAGGTATAGTTTTATTTCTAACATTCTAGCTCGTTTCTTTTGGTGCTACAAATTTTCTGCATTTTTCTTTTTACTCTTTTTTCCTTTTTCTCTTTCTCTTTTTTTTTTCAAGCTTACCACACTCCATTTCCGTGATCATTTTTGTTTTCTTTTTCTACGCAACTTTTCTTTTTGTTTTTCCCAATATTAGCCACCCTTAACTTAGGCAATTTGCCTAAGTTGAATCCTAGTATCCAAGGAGAGACCGGGGCCAAACAAGAGAGATCTACCTATGTGAAAATGGGATGGCTATCATGCTAATTAAAAAATGACTAACGACTCAAGGTAGGGATTTAAGGACATGCATATCATTTGGTTAGTCATTTTGGGTCTGATTGGTTTATATACAAAGAAGGCCTATGATCCTTTCCTAACCTTTCTATCCTACGATAATAGTAAGACTAATCGGGAAAGTTTTAGATAGCACACACAGAGTAAGAACTGAACTAGAGTACCTAACACACACGGGCATAGGATTAAAAACTGAGCCTAATAGGTTAACATGTCAATCATGAAGCACATTCAAAAAATTTAGGAAGGGTCTCAATTTATTCACAAAAATAGTTCACGTGTGCTAGTTTATATCATCCCAAAGTTCTCCTAGCTACCTCTACCTAACCCATTACACATCCTAAACATCTTGATTCAACAGAGATAAAAGTCATCGAGGAAAAAACACAGCAAGAAAACCCTAAGGATGTCGATACGCAAGGTACCCCTTAGATTACCTCCCAAGCAACGCCTGATTTAACGTCGTGGTATGACACATGTATCTTGACTATTTAGACTTCACCAAGATATATATCAAAATACACACAGACAGACAGCCCCACCCCCACAAAATAAATCATGAATTGTCCCTAATACATTGAAAAAAGTAAAAGCATGGGAGGTGAGAATATACCTATGGTGCCTAAGCGCTGGTGTCTGGTGTCGAAGACGGGACTGGTGGTGTGGCTCACATATTAGCAATAGTAGCTACAGGTGTAGCTCTCTCTGTAATAGATGAATTAGTAACTATGCATGTGTTGGGTGCTCTCACTATGGGGTCTAAAGAAGTGTGGGTGTCCGCAGACACCCCACTGCCCATGGAATCCACTCTGATTTGCATCTCTGCTCTAGATTGTGCCAGGGTCTCCTTGTACTTCTTATTGGTTACCTTCTTGGCTTTCCACTCATCTTTTCTCTACATCTTTTCTCTCTCCTCCGAAGTCAAATCAGCCTCATTAGTCTCATCTCATACTCTCTTCCCCTTAGCACGCGGAGGGGAATATACCAATAGATCAATATAGGATGCATCCTTTCCATCCTCCTCCTAAACTGGTGTGGTCTCAAAAGTAGGGACTATCCTCGAATAAATTGTGCCAATGTCTGCTCAAGCTTTGGCAAGCTTTGCAATTATAGTCTAAAGATCTAGTGCACTCAAAGTTCTCAACCTCTCATTTACCCTCATCTCTATATAATCCAAACATGCATTAACTCTGTCAATTGACTTCTTTAAGAGCTTAATAGAGGTGGTAATCTCCTTCTTGACAAAAGGCTTGAGCTGGGTGAGGAAACGCTTGATTTGCCCATCCATATGGGCAACTTTTTTAGCCACCTTACAGAAGGTCTGGCTAGTAAAAGTGAAAGCAGTTGATGGCTTTAGAGGACGAGCAACTATGGTAACCTGTGCAACTATAGGGATAGTATAAGTACCAGCCACATTGGTTGTGGAGTCTGAAGCTATAGTAGCAAGATCCTCAATGGGTGCCAAGGACTCAGTAGGAACACTCTCATCTGGTAAGTCAGCAAAGATGGACCTCCCAGAAGCAGAGGATTAGGCTTTACCCTTTGCAATAGGATTAGTCGCATTTCGAATCAATGCTATGTCTTGGAACCCTATGGCATGAAATGTCCAATCAATTCCCACATAAGTGTGTACTCTTACTGCTCGGTGTAGCTTTGTGATAAGGCATGGAAAATGAATAGATCTTGAAGTCCACAAGGACCTCTCCCGAATCTCTTCAGCTATGATGTGGGCAATGATGTCAAATCTGGACATGATGTTTGCAACTAAAATTTCTCTATCCATAGTAAGAGTGTTGTCAGTAGCCATCGGAACCAAGCAATATCTAACAATGGACCACTAAAACTTTGCTGATAGATTTAATGAATTTTTATTTATGAAGAGTGGTTTACTTGTCAACCATGCTAGGTTACCATCAGTAAGCACGGAAGTGAGCCATGAAAGCTGATTATTGAGACTTTTGTGTTGTTCCAGACTTTGGTCAAGCTCGGGCTGGCTAACCTGTGCTATGTACTCAGGGCCATAAATGAATCTCTAGATGATGCAGTCAGAAATATCAACCTGTACCCCCTATACTTGGACTCTCTCCAATGCACCCCGGTAGCTTCTTTGCAAATTTTCCCTTTTTGCATGACTTTATGAGAGTAGTTGTATAGGCAGCGTAAAACTTGTGGACAATGATAGGTCTATACTGACCTCTCGAGTTGACTCATCCACATGAACCCATAGTGATCATATAATTCTCAAAGCTCAGTCATCTTATTCAACCCTGTTGATCGGATCACGACCTCTTCAAATTTCTCTGCTTAGTGTGACCCCTGTAAGTCTCAACAAGATCATCATAGAACAACCATTTTGAGCCTAAAACTTCTCCCCATATATCATCCCAAACCTCAGGATGTTTTCTTTTGAAGGTGATCACAGTTCTGAGAGGCTTGGCATACTCAACTTTAACTACATCTGAGCTCTTGGTGCCTGACCCACTAGAACTAGCAGTTGTTGTAGCAGAGCCAGTTTAATCTTTGCTTCCAGAAGCACTCTGATCCCAAAACTCAATGCCTCTAGACTCACTTGCACTAGACAAGGACACATACCCCTTCCCCCTCATAAAATTGGGGAGCAACATCTGCTTGTTGTCTCTTGGTCTATTGCCTCACAGTGCATGTGTTCACTTGTGTTTGTTCTTCCTCACCTGAATCGGGATACTCTTGGAGTTGGCTAAGCATCTCCTTTGTTGCACTGGGTGGGTTTTGTCCATTCCTCTTTGATGGAAGCTTAGGTGGCATAGACCTGTGGGGTGCACTTGTTAGTATACAACATGAGAAACGAAAAGCCAAATAAAAAGAAACATTTTTACACTTTGGGATAGTAGTGCAGGTGATTTTCCACAGGTGTGTCGATGACCCATGGACCCAGTGAACAGTTCGTGAACCCATTCGTGGACTCAGTTGAAGATAAATAGTGGTGTCCTCCCAGGTGTCTATGGATCAATTGACAGGCCATAGTTTAGAACTACATACCATCTTGTGACTCGAGGAATCGAACCTGAGAGGTTTCTTTTTCAGAGAACTTTCATGGTTGAGTTGACGGTCCATAAACTGATACTACGGCCCGTCAACCCAATCTTAAAATCATATGAGTAGGCGATTTCAAATTTTTATGTTTCGATACCTAGTCTTTTTATCCCGTACTTAATTTTTACTACCTGTAGAAAAAAATTCATAGATTGTAAGTTTCAATGCGGGGTGAAACAATCAAGTTTCGTCACACAATTATTATTTAAGCACAAATACGATCCTCGGAATTGCATATTTGGAATCCTCCCATACCAATAATCAAACCAAGGGCTACTCAGACTTTACCCAAGTTATCATCAAACATATTGTTAGGAGTTAGAGGGCAAAGAAAACTTCGACCTCATTTCCAAGGCTGAATTTGGTCGTAATGCCCTCCAACTCAGGGGGTGGGACCACCCAACTAATCATAAGTTCTAATTTTAAGTACAATGATCAATCATACTACTCCCAACCAGATACTCAACACTTCAAATACAATAAATTTCGAAATCAACAAGATCACAGTACTTCCATAACAATATTGACATATACATTTTCACAGTTTAGTACCTTAGGGTTCTTAATTTAATCATAAAACATACAATTCACCTATGAACCCATGGTTCCTCCTCAAAAACCAATTCTTGAACTAAAAGTAAAGTTTTGACATTGTACCTTTGAAGGAGAAGTTTCAGAGAGGTTTGTGATGGAGAGTGTGAGTCGATATTGATGATGACTGGCAGAGAAATTGTGAGATTGATGGAGGAGATGATCGATGATGGAGTACTTGTGAATTTTGGTTTGTGTGAGAGGGAGCGTATTTGGAGGGAGATGACTAAATTTGACCCTATTTTGAATTTGATTTCTATTAAATTGATTATGTAAAAGGTTAGGGTTAACGAGTGAAGAAGAAAAGAAAAATCAGGTCAGGTTTGGGTGGTTTAAAATTTTTGCACATAAAACCCTTGACCCAATTCATTTGTCTTGCCTAGGATCCACGAGTATAAACTATGGTTCATAGAATAAGACAATGGGTCATCGTTTGACTCGTGGATCTGAGTTTAGTGTATTTTTTTTCTAAGTATCTATGAGTGACTTTATAGCCCATCTTTCAAAAGTATGAACTGTCTTGTCACTCATATAATACCATCTAAGGTCTGACATTTTCAGACTGAAAACAACGGGTTGGTCTATGGATCATTGAACAGGTTCACGGTCTGTGAACCAAACCAAATTTATCAGACACTTTTCTTTTCTAGGTTTCCATGGTTTATCAAGGTCTTTTATAACCCGTGATCCGACCTGTAGAAACACTCTTTTCCTCCATTACAACACTTCACTTTTTTGTTTGTCTTTTTTGTCTCCCTACACACTTCAGCAAATATCAATATTGTACAAAAATCAATATAAAGCAAAGTAAACACCTTGGGTTGCCTCCCAAGCAGCGCATTTAACATTGCAGCACAACGCGGGTCACTTGACTACTCAATATTCATCAAGTTACCCATTGGGTTACCTCTCAAGCAACTCCTGATTTAATGTTGCGGCATGACGCAGGTACCTTGATTACTCAGATTTTGTCAAGGTACACAAGATAGATTAGTTTTACCTCCTTCGGATTGCCCAAGTACTGCTTGACCCGCTGTCCATTCACTTTGAAATTTCTTCCTTATGGACCTTCTAGTTCAATGGCCCCATATGGAAATACTTGGACCACCGTAAATGTCCCATCCCACCTTGACTTCAACTTGCCAGGAAAGAAGCAAAGTCTGAATTGAATAACAAGACTAACTCCCTAGGATTGATCTCTTTTCTTAGAATCTTCTTGTCATGGTATAACTTCATTCACTATTTGTATAATGTCATACTCTCATATGCACGAAGTCTGAACTCATCCATCTCATTCAGCTGCTAAAGCTTGAAGTTAGAGGCTTCACTCCAGCTCAAGTTCAACTTCTTTAATGCCCACAGTGTTTTATGCTCAAGTTCAACCGAAAGATGACAAGCTTTTCCAAACACCAATTGGTATCGAGACATCCCTATTGGTGTTTTTTAAGATGTCCTATAAGCCCATAGCACATCATCCAACCTTTTAGACCAATCTGTCCCATTAGTATTCATAGTCATTGCTATTATGATCTTTATCTCTCGATTAGAGACCTCAACTTGCCCATTTGTCTGAGGAGGGTAAGGCATAGCAACCTTATGTTTGACCCCATACTTGGCCAATAATGTGCTAAAAATAGGTTGCAGAAGTGAGAACCCCCATCACTGATGATAGCTTGCGGAGTCCCAATCCTTAATAATCTGATCTTTTTCAATAGTGACTCTCTTACCTTCATTATTGGAAAGTGCAGCAGCTTCCACCCATTTAGACACATAATGGACAGCAACCAATATGTATTTCTGGCCATGCGAGTGTAACACTCCAAAAATTCTAAGCTAAGATCCAGGCCAAAATTCTAAGTATAAAGCTATCAAAATTACAGATAGGAACAACAGACGGGTTCCACAGACTGTGGAACAAACCACAGATCGTAGATGCCATCCGTAGAACCAGACCTGTAGACCAACCTCTGGTCTTAGATCCACATGAGGGATCTACATACCGTGGGTCAAACTATGGACCATGGTTGTACCTCATGGAAATAAGACCTGCAGGGTTATAAAATCACTAAGTATCACAGACCAGGTCAACGGACCGTGGTTCTTTTTCGTGGAACCCTGTGTCATATCTTTTAGCAATTTTTAATCTATGTTTCCCAGGAATATATTGGACTTTTTCTATCCTTTTAACTCATTTGTTAAGTCATTTTAGGCCTAATTGGAGGGGTTTTATTCACACTTATTCAAATTCCCCCTCATTCTCTCGATCAAACCTCAGAAAGAAAGAAAAGAATTATTCTCTCTAGTTTCAGGACATAGGGCTTCTTCTCCAATTCTCTACCTTCAAGTTCTAGCTAGAAAATATTCAAGTTCAGGTATGTGGGTATTCAGTAAGGGTTTTCTTCCACTCTTATTCCCAAGACCTCAAGTTTTACTTTGATTTTATGAACTTATGAAGTTAGGATTTTTACCTAATTATGTAATTTTCCTGTAAATTCAATTTCTTTATGTTGTTACATGATTTATTTTCCTACTTACATGATTTTGCATAAGTTTTTACAAGTATTTCTTAACCCTACCATTTGAAAGATAAGCCTAGCATGATTTGGCTTTATGCTTATTTTTGAGAAAATTCGGCATGTTCAGATAACATGACTTCAACTGTTCAAAATAATAGCATGCCTAGTTCCTGAAGTTATAAAATTCAACAAGAACATGTATTTGAACTGGTGTTATGCTATACTTTTAAGAAATATGTTTTCATGATTATGTATGAGCTCTATGGTATGGTTTTGGGAGTAGTATTTAGCACCAAGAAGATGAGGATTTCAGACAACCCAAGTCCAGAACTATGTTGCCAGCATAGGTTAAGAGGGTCCTCGTTAGTTGAGAGTGTCTCCTCTAGCCTAATGGGCTCATGATAGTGGTTCCACTCTAAACATGGTCTTGTACCCATGTAAGGTACATGGGCAGCTCTTCCCACAAGGGTTTAAAAGTTGCATTACATGTAGCTTACATTGTCTATGTCGGTTAAGAAAAACTCCCCAGTAAAATTACTTCAAGCTTAATAAGTGTACATGACTCTTAGCTTTCAAGTTCAGACTTACTGCTTTATGACTTATCATTACAAAACATGTTTTTAGCTTATGATTTTACTTTTAGTCATTGTACTACAACTTTTACTACTATTGATGATTTCAGTTTTAAGCATTTTCAAGTACATATTTATCATGATATATGCATATTTCATATACTCAGTACATTTCATAGTACTGACTGCATACCCTTTTGTGTTGTATCTTGTTATGATGTAATCCTATCATGATGTAAATTCAGATGCTCATTCCCAGACTCGTGGCTAGACACAGTAGGATTTTCAGTTAGAGTGGTGAGTCCTCATCATTCTAGGACTTTTCATTAGCTTTTAGTTATCTTTAGCTGCAATCTTTCCTAGCGACTCATCTTATAAGTTTTAGAGGTTTTTCAGACATAGTCAGACAATTAGTATTTATTGATTTGGATTGTTATTCTCAGACTTGTTTATTATATATATTTAGTGCTCATTATATCAGTTAAGATTCCACTATATCTATATGTTCATGCTTATATTTTAAGGTCATGCTAATGCCAAGGGTAAGATTGGGATCACTTGTCATCCTGGATCCCGTGTTACGTCTAGGGTGTAGGCTTGGGGCATGACAATGAGCTAAGAAACAGACCCATGAAGTTTATGCCCACACATCTAACAACTATATCTCAAGAATTGGGGTCATTAAGATTTCATGCTTTCTAGAAATATTACCTTGTCACTGGAACTGGTCGTACGACTTGACAAAGTTATCGATATTCTAATGTATGGTGGGCCAATAGTACCCTCTCTGAAGAACTTTTTGCACAGTCTAGATGGTGCAATGATGTACTCCAAAAGGTGAGGAATAGCATGCCTCCAAAATATACAGCATCTCAGCCTCAGCTACACACCTCCTAATCACATTATCAGCACAAATTCGGAACAAGTATGGCTCATCCCAATAAAACTTCTTCACATCATGGAAAAACTTCATTTTCTGGTGGAAGTTCAGGTCTTCATGGATCATATCACTTGCCAGATAGTTCTCAAAATCAACAAACCATGGAATAAGATCTGGAGAGGCTTCTATCATACTTATCAATAAATGTTTCATTGATCTCCATTTCACACTTAGGTCTCATTTCTTGATCTAACCTTGACAAATGATCTGCAATCTAAATCTCTATCCCCTTCTGATCTTTCACCATAAAATCAAACTCTTGCATTAAGAGTACCCATCTAATCAGCCTAGGCTTTTCATCTTTCTTTGCCATGACATACCGAATTGTTGTATGGTAGTATGGACAACAATCTTGGTAACTAACAAGTAAGCTCTGAACTTCTCAAATGCATAAACCACAACTAGAAGCTCCTGCTCCCTCACAGTATAGTTGCTTTGGGCCCAATTCAACAATTTGCTAGCATAATAGATGGGGTGAAAAATATTATCTCTTCGATGCCTCAGAACAACACCTAAGGTCACCCCACTAGTATCACACATCACCTCAAATGGCTGGGACCAATCCAGCGCAATAATGATGGGCGCTAAGATGAGCTTTTCATTCAGGCATTCAAATGCCTTCAAACATGTATCATAAAAAAATGAACTTTGTGTCCTTCTTTAATAGCTTACACAAGGGGTTTTCAATCTTTGAAAAATCTTTAATAAACCGTAGATAGAAAGCAGCATGCCCAAGAAAATTATGAACACCTTTTATCAAAATTAGAGAAGGCAACTTAGCAATGAATTCAATATTAGCTTTGTCTACCTCTATTCCTCCTTTGGAGTTCTTATGTCCCAGCACAATCCCATCTTTTACCAAGAAATGGCACTTTTCCTAGTTTAGCACAAGGTTGGTCTCTTCACACTATTTCAACACTTTTGCCAAGTGATCTAGGCAAGCTTCAAAAGAGTCACCAACAACTAAAAAATAATTCATGAAAATCTCAATTGTGTCGTCCACCATGTCATAAAATATGGACATCATGTACCTCTGAAAGTGGCAGGCGTATTACACAAACCAAGCAACATCCTCTTGAATGCAAAAGTGCCATACGAATAAGTGAAGGTGGTCTTTTCTTGATCTTTTGGAGAAACAGAAATATGATTGTAACCTGAGAAACTATCAAGAGAACAATACCATCCTCTACCTTCAAGTCTATCAAGAATTTGATCCATGAACGGCATAGGAAAGTGGTCCTTCTTGGTCTAGAATTTCAAATTCTTGTAATCCATACATACTCTCAAACATGTGACTGTACGCATTGGAATCAGCTCATTCTTGTTGTTAGGGACAATATCCATCTCTCCTTTCTTTGGCACACACTGAACTGGACTCACCCACTTATTGTCAACAATAGGAAATGCCATACCAGCGTCCAACTACTTAATGATTTCTTACTTTACCACTTCTTGCATTGGAAAATTCAGCCTCTTTTAGTGGTCAACGCTGAAATACAGTCCTTTGTAGCTGAATTTTATGTGAGAAACTACCTAAGGGATCCCAATAATGTTAGCCATAGTCCACCTAATGGCTCTCTTGTACATCCACAAAATAGACACTAGCGCTTCCACTTAGGACTCAAGTAATCTAGCTAAAACAATGACAAGCAAAGTGTTGTGAAGCCCCAAATATATATACTGCAAGTGTGCTGGAAGAGACTTGAGCTCTAGAACTTGCGGCTCATTAACCAAGGCTTGGTTGGAGGAGTCTCATGATTTTTCAAGTCCAGATCCAACTTCTTAGGTACATAAGAATATGAACCTTATCCATATAGTGCATTAACTATCTGCTCTTAATCGTTCATGTCCTCAACATCTAAATTCATGATCACAGCTGCCAAGGTATCAATAGTAAATTTCTCCTCGACTGACATATCAACCATATCATTAATAGTATCAATTACAGAGATGACATTCATATCTCTAGGCTACTTCATAGATCTACAGACATTAAAAAGTACCTCTTCACCATTCAGTCTAAACCACAGTTCACCACACTCAACATCAACTAGTGCTCTTTTAGTGTCCAAGAATGCTCACCCCAAGATGTTGGGGACCTCAAAATGTACCTCATAGTCCAGTATCACAGTCGTCTGGAAAGATGAAATTAGCAACCTTGACCAACATTTCATACAATTTACCAACCAACTTCTTAATTGTTTGATCCACCATCAATAGTCACATAGTAGTCGGTCCAGGGGCTCTCAAACCCAATTTGCAGTAAATAGCAAGTGGAATTGAATTGATGCTTACACCAAGGTCATATAGGGCCTTAGAAAAATTATAGGCCCCAATGGTACATGGAATGGTAAATTCTCTAGGGTCCTCTTTTTTCTGAACTATAGATCGTGATGTAATGGCACTACAATGCTGCAAGTTATCCTTTAGCTCAAAACTTACCATTCTCTTTTTCATCACCAAGTCTTTCATGAACTTGGCATATCCTGGCATCTGCCCTAGGGCCTCAACTAGTGGAATATTCACAGATAGCTGCTTAACATAGAAATAAACTTGCGGAATTTCCCATCCTTCTCTTTTTTCTTCAACCTCTGGGGAAATGGTATAGGTGGTCTAGGATTAGGTACTAGCACTTTATGAATCACCTTCTTCTTTACCTTTTTTGAGAGTCTATTTCTATTTCAATTGGAGCTTTGCTGGCTTCTCTAATTTTGAGCTTCAATAACTGCCAGTCTATCGCTATCAGTAGTATCTTGCTACTCTTCTGCTTTATTCACTATCACCTAAGACTTAATGGGGACTTTCTCTTTTGGGATCTAAGCTTCAGCAACCTTCTCTGCATCATCCACCAACACCTTACCACTTTGGGTGATAACGGCTATGCATAGACCATTATTTCTCGAATTAGGTGTGGTGTCACTAGGTAGAGTACCTTTCTATCACGGATTTGCAGCAGCAAAGATCTGCCTAAATTCTTGCTCAAGATGCTTAATGGCATTGAATTTAAAGTAACCTCCTGCTTCATGTTAGATAGTTCACCATGTATCTCTTCGATCCCAGACTTAGTAGATTCAGATCTAGCTAACAAAGTTTTTAACATCTCTTCAACTTTTGATCCAACGGGATCATTGTGTAATGGTTGATTATCTTAAGCACCAGGTGGCATATATTCACCACTTTGATTGTTCATGTATCCATCTCTATCTCTCTAATTCCCTTGATCTCTGTCGCACCTCTCATAGTTGTTATACATGTAGTTGTTTTGACCTTGATTCCCCTCTATACGCCAAGAGTCTTGTCTAGACCCTTGAGCATTAGGAGATAATCCACCTCCTTATAATACAAAAAATTACTTTCTTCTCATAGTCTGAATAGTATTCTTCTGTTCGTGGTGATTTGCCTCGAGAACCTACAACATTAACTTTATGAGCATCTTGCTTTGCAATGAACTTTGTGAATAAATTCATCTGTGTGTTCATGTGTGCCATCTCCTGATCTCGGGCTTCTTCCTTTGCTAAATTTGTTGTAGAACTGCCAATATAGTGCCCAGTACCAACCACTTCAAAATCTCGTGTGTGCTATGATCTTTACGTCTTAGTCAACCGATCAAGTAGTATTGTAGCTTGAGCATAAATGTTCAGCATCATGGTACCCCCAAAAATATTATCAGCCACAAACTTGTTCACCGAATCCAATGATTTATAGAATCTCTAGAGTAGCACATGATCAGGAAGACTATATTTTGGACACTACTTAATATTCTTTTTGAACCTCAACCAAGCTTCATACAGTGCTTCTCCATGGAACTTCCTAAAATAAGTGATCTCATCCCTCAATTTCAGCATCTGAGATGGTGGAAAGAATCTCACTAGAAAAACCTCTGTCAGCTCAGCCCATATGGTAATTGATTCATCAGGCAGCTCATTCAACCATGTAGTGGCTTCCCCGGTCAAAGAGAATGGGAAAAGTTTGAGTCTGATGGTCTTATAAGATACACCTGGTAGCCTGTATACCTTGCAGACTTCTAGGAAACTCAGTAGATGCTGGTTTGGATCTTCAGTTGCTAGACCTTTGAATGTTCCTTTTATCTGAAGCAGGCTTATCTTGGTGCTAGTAACATCAAATTTTTCATTGGCACCATATGGGGGAAACACGATCGCACCTATAAACCCTTCGAGCTCCATGTTGTCATCATAGTCAGCTTTAGTTTCTGCCCTAGCATGCCACGCAAGTTCAAATTTTATTGCTGATGGCCAGTAGCAGCACATGCAAGGAGAAGCTGACCTGATTTTCAGCCTCTTCATTAACAACATCATCTCATGGTGGATCAACTACAAGGGGGTCTTGAACATAACAAGTCAAGGCACGAGTAGCAGCTTTTTCAGCTAGCTGCCGAGCCTCAGCTTCTCTTTGTGCTTGTAATTCCATCACCTCTAAAGAAAACAAAAATAACAAAAAAAAGTAAACTTAGAAATAAGGACTACAAGTAGAAATATGCACTAAAGACAAATTATAAATCGTATTCTCCAGCAACGATGCCAAAATTTGATATGCCTAAATTACGCCTCTTAAATGAGATATAAAGTGATAGATGTCACATATAGAACCTAATTGTGAGTTAGGGCCAAATCCCACTACAATAAGGAATAAATTTGTCAGTTTATAAAATTTCGACTCGGTAGTCATTATTTCATAGTGGATTTGCATAAAAGTAAAAGTTTGACAAGTGTTTGTGGGTTATTAGTAACCAATTATTTGGAGATTATTTGATATTGTGTTCAAGAATAAAGAAGAAACTAGGATTATATTCCCCATGATCTTATTACTTAGTAGGTATACGCAACTAGTGATCTATCCCGATGATATGCATGCAAAACTAATGATACTTTATGGTTCAACTGAAGTTCGGTTGGCCCATTCAGAAGAATTTCACTTGGTCTCTGGTTGGTCTCACAAGTGTTAAATCTCTAAACTTCATTAATTATCTCAGATTGATTATCTGTGATTAGTCTCAAATCATTAGATGAGATTTAGTAGCCTCAAATCTCTGTTGTTTATCTCTTTTCCTAACCTATTACCTCCTTGGTATGGGAAATAAAAATTAATGGTAGGTTCTAATATTGTACACTGTTAAAAAATAGTTAAAGTGAAGATATTAACAATACATACAATATCACCATTCAAGAATCACTAATTATTTAACCTACATTTGTTATTTTATCTTGGATCTCACAATCTTAGTTATGATGTTTAGCTACTCATGCTTGAGAAAATCATAGAAGAATTCATAATAATAAAGTTGCTTGTATTCACCATAAAAATCTAGGAACAATAGACAAAGGCGATCTCTAAGAATCAAGAAAAATGAAAGAACTTTGTATTAATCCTCAAAGTAACAAAAATAGTTCAACAATATCGATACCAGTCACATGTGACGAGCAACATGTAAAAGAAAACCTAGGAAAAGAATTTACAGACAAAAACACCTATCATAAGTCTACTAGGAAAATATGATCGCGTTAGGTTCTATGAGTGATTCCACGATCCATCATTTCAATTGATGGTTTGTGGTCTTCAGAAGTCAATAATCCACTAGCATAGTCAAGCCAGGAACTGAAAGATTTCTACATATGGAACCATGAGTCATCGATCAAGTCTATGGCTCATCAAGTGACCCATGGTTTTGGGACCCATTTTCACACATCTTATCATGATATAGGTTCAGGTGTTCAACATCCAGAACGTGTTTAGTACAACTCTTCAGTCCGATCAGCTACTCCATTTGGTGAGTCCTCATTCTTTGAGGACTGTATTTATTCTTACTTATTCAGTCTTTACTTTCAATTTTCAGACTTTTAGAGTTAGCTGGGGGCTTGTCCCAGCAACTCACATCAAAAAGAGGCTTACAGACATAGTATTAGTTTCAGTTGTTGCAGACAGTTTTTATCTCAGACTCTTGATAGATATATTTATACTTTCAGAGATTAATGGATTACTTTCTAATATTATTTTATTAAACCAGTTTAGCTTCCGCACAGTAATACATTATTCAGAAATTCCTAGTACATGCCAAACCATGGATTAGCTTGGGGCCACTTATGACTCTGAGCACCATTCTACGTCTAGGAGGTAGCCTCAGGGCGTGATAATATAATGCTTATCAAAAGGCACTCAAGGTGGAGGGACATCAAAAGGAAACTAAATCAAAGATGAAATCTTCTTCTTCTTCATGGGCTAAAAATAAGGAAGTTTGGAAATTAATTCCTACTCGAAACAAATCCAAAGGCGCAAAGAAAGATTTCAAGTCCAACTTGGACAAAGTCAAATCAAAGGTAGACTACAAGGATGGAGGTAACAAAGCTAAACTTGAAACTCCATCTAAAATAAAGTGTTTTAAATATCAAGGATATGGTCATAAAGAGAATGAGTGTCCTAATAGAAGAGTTATCATTGCATTGAAAGATGGTGGTTATCAAATGGAAGATGAATCTAAAGATGATCATGGGGAGGATGATAGTAGTGATGAGTTCATAGGAAAATGTGATGGAGAAGAAATTAATGATGAGGGAAAACTTGTTCTTGTTGTAAGGAGAAGTATGAGTGCTCTAGCAAGGGAAGACCTTGATCAAAGGGAGAAATTGTTTCATAATTGGTGTAGAGTTCAAGAGCAATTGTGTTTCTTTATCATTGATAGTGGAAGTTGTGCCAATGTTGCTAGCGTATCTATGGTGGAACAACTGAAACTTCCAACAAGAAGGTACCCAAGGCCTTATAGATTGCAATGGCTCAATGAATGTGGTGAGCTCAAGGTGACCAAGAGAGTGTTGATAAAATTCAAGATTGGAAGTTATCATGATTTAAAAAAGTTGGTTCCCACTAATTATCTCAAGAACCAGGTCCTTAGTATATTTCCACATAAAGCAATAAGTAAATTCACACACAATTTACATGGAAAACCTCCTCAGTCAAAGAGTAAAAACCATGTACTCAATTTCACTAATTACTTTAAGTTTTATGATTACAACTCACTAATCAAAGGAACTACCTCTAGTACCTAGCCTCAAACAATTCTACAATATTGTTTCTTCTTTATAATTCTCTCTCTAGAAGTCAAATCCACTTCTTGTTACAAGCCTCACAAACTCACACACTACAATTCAACAGCACACAAAGTTGTATTAAGAATAGCTTCCACTAAGTCTCCCCGAACCTGCTTGCTTGAGATCTCCTACTATTTGAGAATACTGTATGTACAATAGGTGATTGAAAAATGTCTTGCTCTTTTACTTTTATAGATGCATCAAGATGTCCTTTCTTTGATAGGAAAGCTACAAACCTTTCCTTGTTATACAATGACATGCCATTAAGGTTGAGTTCTTTCCTTATTTGATATGGATACTACCTTTTATAATTTATTTTCATAAATACACTTTTACCAAAAATAGGTTTTGCCTTATTATCAAAACTTGTTTGACAAGGTTTCTTCAATGATAAAGTGCTTTGTGATGTTGTACCAATGCAAGGTTGCCACCTATTATTGGGAAGGCCATGGGAATATGATATGAGGGCTAAACATGATGGAAGATCCAATAAATATGTATTTGTTACGGATGTTAAAAAGCACATTCTTAACCCTCTTTCTCCTTTTCAAGTGGGTGAGGAATATAGAAAAAGGGAGAGTTAAAAGAAAAACTTGAGAGAGAGAGAAAAAAAGAAAGGAGTAAGGGAGTGAAAAGTGATATTTCAAAAAAGGAAAAAGGAGAGGTTGAGAACTCAAGTGAGAATGAATTATCACAAAAAAAGAGGTGAGCAAGAAAAACAAAAGACCAAAGGAAGAGAGAAGATGTGCATGATTTTGCAAAATCAAGAGAGCACAAAAGAGCTAAAAATTGAGGATGATACTCATGTCATACTTATTAAACCACAAGGTTATTCTTTGCTTTCTAATAATGAACTAACCTCTTTATCTTTGCCAAGCATTGTTTCTTCTTTGTTTCAAAGTTATGAAGATTTTTTTGGAAGAAATGTCAAATGGATTGCCTACTTTGAGGGAAATAGAGTATGAAATTGACTTTGTACCGGGTTCTCAACTGCCCAACAAAGAGGCTTATAGGATCAACCCTCAAGATACCAAAGAATTGCAAAGACAAGTTGAGGAATTTTTGAATAAAGGATTGGTGAGAGAAAGTTTTACTCGATGTGCGGTGCCCATGATTCTAGTACCCAAGAAGGATGGGACATAGAGGATATGTGTAGATTGTCATTCCATTAATAGAATTATAGTAAAATATTGATATCTCATTCTAGACTTGATGATATGATAGACAAATTGTGTGGTTCTACCTTGTTTTCTAAAATTGATTTGAGAAGTGGATACCATCAAATTTGAATGAAATCCCGTGATGAATGGAAAACCGCTTTTAAAACTAAATTTGGCTTATATGAATTGATGGTTATACCTTTTGGGCTAACCAATGCACCAAGCACTTTTATGCGATTAATGAATTATGTACTTAAATCATTTATCAATAATTTTGTTGTGGTTTATTTTGATGATTTTTTGGTTCATAGCAAGTGTTTGGATGATCATGTGCAATATTTGATATTGAAATTTGATGTGTTGAGAAATGAAAAGTTGTATGTAAATTTTAGAAAGTGTTTTTTTGTGTGGATCGTGTTGTTTTCCTTGGCTTTGTTGTAAGCTCAAGAGGAGTTGAGGTGGATGATGAAAAGGTAGAGGTTATTAGGAGTTGGCCAATCCCTAAGTCCATTAGTGATGTTAGAAGTTTCCATGGGTTTGCAAGTTTTTATAGGAGGTTTGTGAAGGATTTTAGTTCTCTAGCCGTTTCTCTAAATGAGGTCATTAAGAAGGATAAGCCATTCATTTAGGGTAGAAAATAAGAGGAAGCCTTTAGAATCTTGAAGGAGAAACTTAGTTCCACTCCTTTACTTCAACTTTCCAATTTTGAGAAGATGTTTGAAATTGAGTGTGATGCTAGTGGAGTAGGTATTGGTGCGGTCTTGATGCAAGAAGGGTATCCATAGCTTACTTTAGTGAAAAGTTAAGAGGAGCTCCATTGCAATATTCTACCTATAATAAGGAACTCTATGCCCTAGTGAGAGCTTTAGAAAATTGGTAATATTATTTGTGGCATAAGGAGTTTGTGATTAGGACTGATCATGAGGCTTTGAAGCATATTAGGGTTCAAATAAGCTTAATAAGAGGCATGCCTAGTGGATAAAGTTCATTGAGTCTTTTCCTTATGTGATTAATTATAAGCAAGGCAAAGAGAACATTGTGGTGGATGCTTTATCTAGAAGATATGCATTGATGAATACTTTGACTTCTAGGTTGATGGATTTTGAGAGTTTGAAGGAGTTATATTCTAATGATGATGATTTTGAAAAAATCTTTGAAGAGTGTCAAGTGAGCTTAAATAGGTGTATGCAAGTTGTTATGGAGGGTAATGAAGTTAGAACTCCTAGATTTGAGTTGAATGAGGGCTATTTGTTTAGGAATGGAAAGCTTTGTGTACCTATATCTTCATGGATAGAGTTGTTGTCATGACTCAACTATCGAGTCATGTGGACACCTACTCTAAATCACTTAGATAGGAGAATTCTTGCTACCTGATTAAAATAGGTATGTGAAAGTAAATAAGAAACATAAAAAATTATTTTAATAAAATAAAAATCAATCTCAAACTTTGATTACAATGAAACCTTTTCAAAATACAACTGAACCCCTCCCTAGGAACTAATCTAAAATAGGTACAAGAGCTGCTAAGAGGATAGACAAAAAAATAAGACAGCTCCCACCATAGAAAGAGATGAGTAGAAGCTGTTGGGGATCACCATCATCTTCACCTAGGAAATATAAATTGATCCCGCAATCAGACTATTCCCAAAGGGCATAGCAAGAGCAGTATCAGTACAAACAACACATACTGGTGGGCATCATCGGTCGACCCAACTCAAATCACATAAATATCAAGGAGGAAACATACAACTTAAGAGTTATTAGCTAGAGGTCTTTTATTAACAATTCCTTAAAACTTGATATACTACCAGTCTTATCATAAAAAGGGAAACCTTCCTCATTACAAAGACATACCTCATTATATGACAACCTGTGAGTTCTGTATATTCAACCCCTAAGGTTCCTTACCCTTGATATCCCACCGGATCAGGCACTCACTGAATACTAGCCTTAATTCACTAACCCAGTCATACCTGACTCCCTAAGAGCCTTATACCCTCCATGCTCACCCGTCTTGAATCCATCGAGCAATACACCTCACAACCTCTAGCCCTGTGACCAACTAGTTCAGACATCACCGCCAGCCGGCCTGTGACTCTTGCTAAAATAGGAATTATGAATGTACAATGGTAACATAATATAATATGACAACATGAATCAACCAATTCCATATGACTACCAATAAGACTCCCAGTCAATAACTGAACTCAACAACCATATAAGTCATGCCTAAATATGCAAGTAACCATACTACATATAATTATGTCATAGCTTGCAAGTAACCCAGACCACCATAGGATTCCTAGGACATCGTCTATGGAATTCAACATGGACCCTCTATTGATAACGGAAAAAACAACAAAGAAGAAGGAAAGAAGGAAAAGATACAGGATTAGCAACTAGAAATTAAAATTATGGGCAACAAGGGACTTGATATTCTCACCTCCCAATTGATTTCAATAACTAAGAAACCAACCCTACTCAATCAACCAAGGAAACCAAATGAATTCCACAAATGGATGACACTTTGATTAATTAAGCAAAAGAAGTTAACTGACAATTAGGAGAGTTCACCATAATCACTCACTAATTCCTTAAGGGAATTACACTAATCACTACTCACTAAGATATCAACTACAAATTTAGAGTATCAATATTCAACATCAAAACTAGTCTTCAAAATGAAGAAAAGCTACTACTTATACTAAGGAAATAAGAAGACATTTGACTTTTTACAATATTGCCCTTAATGAGGCAAAGGTCTTGTTTGGTTGTCTTCTTTATGGATTCTTGAATTTAAAGCCTAGCCACTTGCACAAATGCCCTATTTTCTTCATCCACGTCACTCCCACGGACTCATAAGCTTCCCTTTGCACGAACATCGTATGTGTTATCTATGCCATCCATGCTCGTGTTAACCATGCTATCCATGCTAGTATCATCCTCCCCTTCTTGAAAATGATTCGTCCTAGAATCCAAACCTTAAAACATATGAGAAGGACAACAACTAAAACATCCTCAAAGATGAGGTTAGTACAAGGGTTAGCAATAATATCATCATGCCAAGGAGGCACAAATTTGAGGTACAACCAAATATCCTTTGCTTCCAATAAAAGCAACTCATCATACAAAGTGCAATGGTTTTGGTTATGATAAACATCAAGAGACAAGGCAAATACAAAGGTCTTTGTGGCATCAAGAATTCCAAAAGATGGTATCATATTTAACTTTAGAGTCATAAGACACAATTGTTTCATTGTCTCACAAGAAGGCCACACCAAAAGTGGTGCAATCACCCATAAGGGTTCATTGGGGTGAAAGAAGTAAAATACCCACATATCGTGGTCACAAAGATAATTGGACAAATTAAAGGAACCCCTACCTCTGTAGAATTATTTTTTGTACAAATATAGACATCATCATATGCAAAGAGGTAGTAAAGAAAGGTGTCAAGATTGTCAATCCTCCTCAAGGTGCCCTCACATGCAAGATCACAATTTGGTTTATGAATCTTATCAAGCACATCAACACATGTTGGGACACATGAAGAAGACAAGATACTTTGTAGGAAAAAGTCACCTTCCTTCAATCCCCAATTTGACCCACACCACCATTAAGACCAAAGAGATTAGAATTCAAGCCATCACATGAATTAACAAACTCATCTTCATATTTAACAAACAAAGATGGGGTGTTATACAAAGGATCACAATTATCATCAATTTCATAAGGATAATCACTAGTTGGGTTTTTTAAACCATCAAACAAATCAATGTTAGCTTTATCCCAAGGATCATCCCTTTTGAAAAGTGATAGGCCGATGTCTTCAAGTGGGTAGTTAGTACAATCTTCACCCACATCTTGCTTGTCATCTTGACCAAGCTTCACCTCATAAGTAAGAGGTCCACAGTCCCTCAAGAAGGAAGTTCCTTCCTCAGGAAAGGTGTCATCATCCCATAGTGGATTACCAAATAACTTGTAGCCTCCAAGAGTAGCTACACTTTCAACATTATAAGAGCTACCATTATGCACACTTTTAATAGTCATGTCATCATCAAATAAGATATTATCCTTAACAACATATTCCATCACATGAGTTCTTTGAGAGACACAAGAAATGGAATCACTAATCAAGGAATCATTATCTAGAAGCAAGGAACCTACATGACTATTTACATGATCAACTACATCAACATCATCACTAAATTGAGGTTCATCTAGTACATCACAAAATTTCTCATTTAATGGACAATTATCACAAGAAAGTTGATCACCACAATTTGCAGCACACAAGAAAGAGCTATTAAGCTCACCACATGGTAAAGGCTCATTAAGATCATACAAAGATAAACTATCACTCACACTCAATTGGCTATTAGCCGCACAATGATCCATCAAGTTTAATAAAGTGCAAGAGTTAGCTTTGTTACCTTGTAGCTCATAGGAAGAATTGCCTTCACCTTGGTTATCAACATTTAAGTACAATTGCTCTCTTTGGAAGATTTCAACCACCTTATGATGCTCCATATTTTGAGGTTCCACAATAGGTTCGCTTTCAAGAATATCTGCACAAGTATCAAGACAACTAGAGAAACAAGAAATGTTACATGAGTTAAGATAAGGTTGTGACAACCCTCTCACATCACTCCACACAACCTCTCCTTTTTTCACTCTAGAGTTGTCACTTATCATACCCTTACTCCTCTCAATCTTTTGTCTCTCAATTTCATTAGAGTTAATACAAGTGCCAAGTATCCCTTGCGAAGGGTTAGATGATCCCTTCACTTTAAGTTTCCATTTTGGTGCATAAGGAGTGGATGTGTTTTCTTCTCTAGGAAATATTAGTGGAAAGAGAAGTTCCCCTTTGCGATCCATGATATACTTGTACCAATCTTGTGCATGTGTAATCCTATGACTTTGGAAGCAAGGATTTCCCAAACATATGTGATAAGTATCCATGGGAGCTATATCACACCAAACCTCCTCTTGATATTTCCCAAGTGAAATAGGTACTTGTACCCTTTTATTAATATGATACCCTTTTGAGTAACAAAGGAGTCTTGCTTCGGCCAAAAAGGTATCCCAAACAATTCAACCAATTGAGGGGTTATAAAGTTAGAAACACTATGATCATCAAGTACAAGATCAAACCCTGTAGTACGATAAACATTCACTTTTGTTTCAAGACTTCGCCTCTCCGGGTCTTGCCTATCTTGAAATATCAACTTGTCTCTACTTCCTCTAATACCATTTCTATATAGTGTACAAGACACATTGGTATTAGGATAAGAATAGCACATTATCATATTTCGAGAAGTAGGAAATGTACCTCTTCTATAGCCCATACGATGTCTTTGAATTGGTACCAACCATACATCAATACCTTCTCTTTTAGGATAGAAAGTCGCACAAGATGAGGAAGGACATTCAACCTCACAACGTCCATTTTCATCAAGATTTCCCTCAAAGGATTCACAAGACATACGGAAGGAAGCATTGTACTGCACATCGCCTTCATACTCATGGTGTGGAAAATGAGAACTTTCATAACCTTCTTCTCCACTATAATATTCTCCACAAGGTTCCTCTACCCCTTCAACATCATCACAAGAGCTATAAGCTCCATTCATCTCATATTCATCTCCGGAGTAGTAGTTCTCTCCATCATAATGTTCATGAACATACGATCCTTCATATCCCTCATTGGATCCATCATAGCCTTCATAGGCCTCAACATTAGAATCATAGCCTCCATCGCTACAAATAGAGCTTTCCATGTCATCATCACAAGTATCCAAAGTTATGGATGACATGATACCTTATATCTCCTTTTGTAACTACAAAACTCAACAAATAATATTAGTAGAGAAAGTCTCACATCACTCGTATGCAAAACTCTCAACTCACCTCCTAAAATGTCATCTCAAAATTGGTAGTGAACTAGCTTTGCTTGATCAATTCAAGATCACCTATCCTTTGTGGTGGAGTGGATTCTTGTGACTCAAAGACGGACAACTCGATTAAAGTTAAAAGGACTTGAATCAAGAAATTTATCAACGAATTAAGATGAGAAAAGTTGAAGAAAAAAAAGCACGAAAGAAAACGAACTCAAAAAAAACTAAGTAACAAAAGTAGAAACGTTACTTGTGTTGCTTAATTTGAAGAATCAAAGAGATGATTTGATGATTAAAACTAGTTAACAAGTAATTAAAGATGTTAATTAGTAGAGAAATAGAAGAAAAATGAGTGTAGAAGAAAAAATTTGAAGTTTGGACACTTACAAAAATTTTGAGGTCTTAAGAGTTCCAACACTTAGAAAAATTTTGGAGTCCCAAAATTTGAAGTATTCTGTCCAAGATTGCAAGTGTGCATTTCAGCCCCCAAAACTTTTCTAAGGGGCAGATTTGGTCCTTTGAATTTTTTATTTTTTTTTAAAATTCCACTTGTGGACCCAACAAACATCTTTGACCACTTTGACTTGGAAAAATTAGATCAAATATACCTTTTGGCTTATTCTTCTTCAAGATGTTCTTGATGAATATCAAAAACACCTAGAACACCAACAACACACACTAAACACCAACACCTTCAAATTAGCTCGGAATTGGTTCAAATTTTAGGATTAGCCTCCCCTTGACGTAGGGAACAAACCTCAATGGTTTTTAAGCTCCAATTCCTCCTCTATCAATAGACCCACTTTCCAAGTTTGTAAAGTTTCAAAAGCTTCAAACCCTTTAATGACAACTTCACTTCTACAACTCCAAATTGCACGAAATTTGAGATCTAGACTCACAAAACACTTAGGAATCAAGATCTAGTGTCAAAAATAACAAATCAGAATTCGGATTTTTTTTGAATTTTTTAGGATTTAAAATTTTTTTTTTGAATTTTGAAGATATCAAATTCTCAAGACTTAGATTTGTGGAAACAAATCTAAACTGAGCTCTGATACAAAATGATAACGGAAAAAAATAACAAACAAGAAGGAAAGAAGGAAAAGATATGTGAATTAGCAATTAGAAATTAAAATTATGGGCAACAAGGGACTTGACACCCTCACCTCCCAATTGATTCCAATAACTAAGAAACTAACCCTACTCAATCAACCAAGGAAACCAAATGAATTTCACAAATGGATCACACTTTGATTAATTAAGCAAAAGAACTTAACTAACAATTAGGAGAGTTCACCCTAATCACTAACTAATTTCTTAAGGGAATTACACTAATCACTACTCACTAAGATATCAACTACAAATTTAGAGTATCAATATTCAACATCAAAACTAGTCTTCAAAATGAAGAAAAGCTACTACTTATATTAAGGAAATAAGAAGACATTGACTTTTTACAATATTGCCCTTAATGAGGCAAGGGCCTTGTTTGATTGTCTTTTTTATGGATTCTTGAATTTAAAGCCTAGCCACTTGCACAAATGCCCTCTTTTCTTCATCCACATCACTCCCACGGACTCATAAGCTTCCCTTTGCACGAAGATCGTATGTGTTATCTATGCCATCCATGCTCGTGTCAACCATGCTATCCATGCTAGTATCACCTATTTACAGAATAAACTACCTTATCACTTAAACACACCAACCCGTCCACTCAAGATCCAATATGTATGTCAAGTAATAATAAATCTCGGCTCTCTCAGGGAACCAACATACAATGAACATCAATAACAAATAAGCCCGGTTAACTCAAGGAACCAACATGTAATGAACATCAATCAAAAATAAGCCCAGCTCACTCAAGAAACCAATATGTAATGAATATCAATAACAGATAAGCTCGATTCACTCAAGGAACCAACATGTAAAGAACATCAATAACAGATAATCATGGTTCACTCAAGGAACCAACATGTAAAGAACATCAATAACTAATAAATAAATCCGTACTAGGTGTGGTACCCGAGCCAACCATAAAAGAACCTGTACCAGGTGTGGTACCTGAGCCAACCAATGAATAATATTATACTAGGCATGGTTTCCAAGCCAATCAATGCAAACCTGTACTGGGCATGATACCCGATCCAACTAATAAATAATAAATATCATACCAGGCTTGGTACCCAAGCTAACCAATGAATAATAGAACATGTACCAAGTTTGGTACCCGAGCCAACTAATGAATAACATTAACCAAATCCCATGAATCGTCTAAATACCAGTACATCCCTTAATAATAACAGATATCACAAAAATCACAACCACAATGAGAATAAGCAATCATACTTGTGCAGTCAACAAGCCTTTAATAAAACCTTACTATATGTGATTAACACTTAGGATATCATTTAGTAATTTCCTTACTTGAGCATGCCTTGCAACAATAGACAACCACCCAAATACTTGGTCAAGTAAGCATTATCAAGTCATATTCATTGAATGTAAGTACTCATTTTAGGAGTGCACATTCAATCCAATGGAGCCTAAATTTCTACTTGAAGTCATGCACCTATATACCTTTTAGTTTTTAATCCTTAGCCTAACTTGACCTTAGGCTCTTAAATTATGTGACCACCTCCTCATACCATAATCAATTCTCTTCACTAACCTTAAGTAAGATTATCCCATATTCTAATCACACATAATGTCAAGTTCACCCTTTTATGGTAATTAGGCTGAATCACTAGATTATAGGCTCACGCAGTCTCATTATCACCTATATTCACATAATTCACATTATAATCCACCATAAAGTCATACAAGCATAAAACATCCATCAAGGATTCATAGATCAACATAATAACACATAATTAAGTATTTGTTACATTAAATTATGCTTTATCCATTCAAACTCCATGCCCAAAGGCCTAAGCATGAAAGCTTTTGTCAATCTATGTCATGAACATGCTTTTCAACCTAGGTCTAAACTACTCAGTAAAACATGTCCTACTTGGATGCCAAGCAGCTACTACAGAGGTCTGAATGCAATTTTTGGCTCCGTGAAGGTAGATTTTAGTGAGAAATCAGTGTATAACCCATGGGTTTTTCCCCACTCGAGTGGAAATCCCTCCTCTCCATTGCTCCCTAGCCATGAGGTAACCCTAGGAGGGTTTTCAGAGCCAATCTCATCCTTTTTGTAACTGAAAAAGGGAAAACAAAAATATAAAACCTGTTTCTGGGGTTACTAGTCCCATCATCCCACTATAGTGGCCTGCCGGCCACTATAGCGATGCTGCTATAGCAGGATGACATCATCCCGACTCAAAATTTTAAGTTCCAAAAAAAAATTATTGTGTCATCCTGCACTAATTTAAGACAGTATATTTGAAAGTTTCTAAACTCATACTCATAACGAGCTATCTTTTAATAATGTCTGAATAGGTCATTATAGTTGTTGGTGAAAGAGGCACACAATGGAGGCTTGATGGGTCATTTTGGAGTGTCAAAAACCTTATCTATTCTTAGTGAATATTTCTTTTGGCCTAAGATGATAAGAGATGTGAAAAGAATTTGTGCTAGGTGTTTGGATTATAACCATGCTAAATCTTGTACCCAACCTCATGGCTTGTCTACCCCTTTGCCTATTTCAAGCGGCCCTTGGCTAGATATTTTTATGGATTTTGTTGTTGGCCTTCCTAGGACTAGGAATGGTAAGGATAGTGATAACGCCCAAACTACACCTCGAATTAACGAAGCGTAAGCGGTCGTAGTCAAATATAGAACCCAACGAAGGTTGGGGTCGAATCCCACAGAGAATATGGTGAGAATTAAGTCTTTAGTGAATTAAGTGACTAGTCGTCAATAGTTTCCGGTAAATAGGGGGGGTTTTGTGATCAATATTTGTAAACAAAACAAACACTTAACGTATGAATGATAATCAATAGGAGAGAGAGAACTAGGGAAGTGTTTACCATGGCGTTAGTAACAAAGTCGATTCTAGGCTTAACGGGGTTCTTTCTATATGCGTGTCACGATGTGATTGAATTAATTGTATCGTCTAAATGTTTCTCAACCAAATAGACAAATTTACTTTTCAATTCTCTCGAACTTGAAAAGGTGTGCTTTTAGATTTCAATCCTAAACATCAAGTAGATTAATCTAGTTACAGCATTAATCATAAGACGAGAGTTGGTAGTCTCGAATCCTCATCGTTAATCAAGTTTCCCGATTTTAATCTCTTTACTCAAGCAAATTAAACCTAGGCAAGTTCTAATGTTTGCAACCACTAGAAAACGTTACATAACGAATGATTAACAACGTGACAACATACATATTTAACCCGTCGCTACCCAGAATCTATATTGCTACTTTTGCCATGGCTCCCACAACCCTAGTTGTGGGAGGTTTAGTTAATCATGCTATAGAGAAAAGAGAAGAGAATTGTATTCATAATAAAGAGAAGGGATTCTTACAATATAATGAAAACCAATCTTCAATTATTCCAAGAACAAGAAAAAACAAGATCCCAAGAACAAATCAAGAACACGAATTCAAGACGTGTAAAACGTGTTTCTTGATCTCCAAGTCTCTCCTAAAACTATTGGGAGAACTATATTAAAAAGCTTAACTAATGCATAAATAAAATAAACC
>QJPP01000993.1:0-128574 GCA_003996215.1 Jaltomata sinuosa
CAGTGCGGTAGGAAGCATCCTGGGATATGTCGCCTGGGTTCAGATACTTGTTATTTGTGTGGGCATCCTGGTCACTTTATGCGAGACTGTCCGAGTAGAGGTAGGAGTGAGATATCCCAGCCTACAGGGTCGATGGCAGCTTCTTCATCTACTATTCGTCCCCCAAGGACAGGACAACAGGCTATACCAGGTCGTGGTAGAGGTAGGGGAGGAGGAGAAGCATCCAGTTCAGGCAGTGGTCAGAATCGCACTTATGCTCTAGTCGGTCGCCAGGACTTGGAATCGTCGCCTGATGTTGTTACAGGTACATTGACTATTTTTACTCATGCTGTTTATGCACTTATAGATCCTGGCTCTACTCTTTCATATGTTACCCCGCTCGTTGCTAGTAAGTTGGGGGTAGGCCCTGAGTTATTGCCTAGACCATTTGTTGTATCTACGCCAGTTGGTGGATCTATTATAGCTAGACGAGTTTATCGAGATTGTGCAGTGTGGATTTATGACCATCTCACTTCAGCTGATCTAATCGAATTAGATATGATTGACTTCGATGTCATTATGGGCATGGACTGGTTAGCTGCATATTATGCTAATATCGATTGTAGAAATAAGGTTGTCAAATTCCATTTTTCGGAAGAAACAATCCTGGAATGGAAAGGTAATGCTGCCACGCCAAGGGGTAGGTTTATTTCCTACCTTAAAGCCCAGAAAATGATTTCTACAGGCTATATTTATCATTTAGTCCGAGTACAAAGCACAGAGGATGGACCAGTGACTCCTCAATCGGTTCCCGTGGTGAGTCAATTTCTAGATGTATTCCCGGATGAGCTTCCAGGAATCCCTCCAGAAAGGGAAATTGAGTTTGCCATTGACCTACTCCTGGATACTCAGCCAATATCAATTCCCCCTTACAGGATGGCTCCTGCAGAATTAAGAGAGTTAAAGGAACAATTAAAGGATATACTCGAAAAAGGTTTCATTAGGCCTAGTACATCGCCATGGGGCGCACCAGTTTTGTTTGTTCGTAAGAAGGATGGGTCCTTGAGAATGTGTATCGATTACCGACAACTGAACAAAGTTACAATCAAGAATAAGTATCCGCTTCCAAGGATTGATGACCTTTTTGATCAGTTGCAAGGCGCCACATGTTTTTCAAAGATTGACTTGCGGTCGGGGTATCACCAGTTACGTGTTAAAGGGGTAGATGTTCCAAAAACAGCCTTTAGGACAAGGTATGGCCACTTTGAATTTCTAGTAATGTCTTTTGGGCTTACTAATGCCCCAGCAACTTTTATGGACCTAATGAATCGGGTATTCAAGCCATTCCTAGATGTATTCGTGATCGTATTTATTGATGATATCCTGATTTACTCGCGGTCCAAAGCCGAACATGCTGATCATTTACGTGCAGTATTGCAAACACTTCAGAATCATAAATTATATGCGAAATTCTCCAAATGTGAGTTTTGGTTGACTTCAGTGGCTTTTCTTGGCCATATAATTACAGACGAAGGTATTAGAGTTGACGGCCAAAAGATTGAAGCAGTAAAGAATTGGCCGAGACCCTTGAATGCTACAGAGATCCGTAGTTTTTTGGGCTTAGCAGGTTATTATTGAAGGTTTGTAGAAGGGTTTTCTTCTTTATCTGCACCATTGACAAAGTTGACTCATAAAGCTGCCAAGTTCCAGTGGTCTGATGCATGTGAGCAGAGTTTTCAGGAGTTGAAGGATAGGCTTACTTCAGCACCTGTCTTAACTCTGCCAGAGGGCACAGAAGGTTATGTTGTTTATTGTGATGCTTCAAGGATTGGGTTGGGTTGCGTTTTAATGCAACATGGTAAAGTTATTGCCTATGCCTCAAGACAACTAAGAAAGCACGAACAAAATTACCCTACTCACGATCTTGAATTGGCAGCAGTTATATTTGCCTTGCAAATTTGGCGCCATTACTTGTTTGGAGTCCATGTAGACGTGTTTTCGGACCACAAAAGTCTACAATATTTATTCAAACAGAAGGATTTAAACCTAAGGCAAAGAAGGTGGCTAGAGTTACTAAAGGATTATGACGTAGATATTTTGTACCATCCAGGGAAGGCCAATGTAGTGACCGATGCACTTAGCCGCAAATCCATGGGAAGCTTGAGCCACGTGGAAAATAGAAAGATTGAGATGACAAGAGAACTACATCAGTTAGCTAATTTGCAGGTTCGACTACTAGACAAAGGTAATGGGGGAGTTGTTATTCAAAGCACAGCGGAATCCTCACTTGTGACAGAGGTAAAGGAAAGACAATATGATGATCCAGAATTAGTAAGATTGAGGGAGGAAATTCCACAACAAAAGCAACCACTAATCGAGCTTAAGGAAGATGGGGTTCTGAGATATCAAGGTCGTCTATGTGTACCTAACGTCGGGGAGCTTCGGGAGAAAATTTTGGCAGAAGTTCACTATTCCCGCTATTCAATCCATCCAGGAGCGACGAAGATGTATCATGATCTTCGACAGATTTATTGGTGGAATAATATGAAGAGAAATATTGCAGAGTTTGTAGCCCAATGCCCGAATTGTCAACAGGTAAAAATTGAACACCAGAGACCCGAAGGTCTAACTCAAAGTATAGTGATACCTACCTGGAAATGGGAGGTGATCAACATGGACTTTATTACAGGCTTACCCCGTACTTATCGAAAGTATGATTCCATATGGGTGATTGTAGATAGACTTACAAAATCAGCTCACTTTTTGCCAGTCAGGACAACTTATACTGCTGAAGATTATGCCAAATTGTATATTAGTGAAATAGTTCGACTTCATGGCGTCCTAATTTCCATCATTTCAGATAGGGGTGCTCAGTTTACAACAAATTTCTGGAGGTCTTTCTAGAGAGGCTTAGGTAATCAAATAAGTCTCAGTACATCTTTTCATCCATAGACATATGGACAAGCTGAACGCACTATTCAAACACTAGAAGATATGCTACGAGCTTGTGTACTAGATTTTAAAGGGAGTTGGGATGACCATTTTCCACTAATTGGGTTTGCTTATATTAATAGCTTCCATGCAAGTATTCAAATGGCTCCTTATGAGACTTTATACGGGCGAAAGTGTAGATCACCAATTGGATGGTTTGAAATTGGAGAAGCAGGATTATTAGGGCCAGACCTAGTTAATCAGGCAATGGATAAGGTGAAGCTAATCCGAGAAAGATTACTAACAGCCCAGAGTAGGAAGAAATCATAGGCAGATGTGCAACGTCAGGATTTGGAATTTAATATTAGTGATTGGGTTATCCTAAATGTTTCGCCCATAAAAGGCGTTATGCGATTTGGTAAAAAGGGAAAGCTTAGTCCAAGATATATTGGACCATACAAGATCATTCGAAGGGTAGGAAAAGTGGCATATGAGCTAGATTTACCCACAGAATTGGAGACAGTTCATCCTAAATTTCATGTATCGATGCTACGAAGGTGCATAGGAGATCCTTCAAGTATATGCCTATCAAAGATGTTCAACTTTCTGAAGACTTATCCTATAAGGAAGTACCAATTTCTATCCTAGATCGTCAAGTTAGGAAGCTCAGAAACAAAGAAGTACCCTCAGTAAAGGTGTTGTGGGGAAATAATAATATCGAGAAAATGACGTGGGAAGCCGAGGAAGAAATGAGGAAAAAGCATCCCCAGTTATTTATGACTTAAATATAGTATAGAGGTAAGTCATATTATTACGTTCTTGATACTCTTCCTACTATGCAAATATGATCAGGTTTGAACATGTGAAAATGATTACATTTAATTGTATATAGTTGTATCGCCCCATGAGGCATCGTGCTGGACTTTTGCTGAGTTTCAGGTTTTTGGATAGTCCCAATTATAAAGGAAACTATGCCAAAATTTCAAAAAAAATCCTAAGGGACTAGAGCTCTATATGCATTACCCTCATTCGAGGATGAATGATTCTAAGGGGGGAAGGATGTAACACCCCGTACCTTTCAAAACCTATGTGACTAAGTAAATATTGACGAAGGTATTTGAGCTCGAAATTGTGAAGGGGTACTTTGGCCTAGAATTTGAAATGGTCAAATGTATATAAGTGTTAAGTTAAAGTATAAGGATGAGGGTTTTGAAAATGAGATAAAACAAGTGAGGTGCCTTCTTGACTTATCTAAGCTCTTAGGTGACAAGTAGATGCATCACCTACCTACGCTAACGAACCAAGTTCCGAGGGACGATTATAGGCAGCAACACCATAGATTATTAGACCTAATGGTAGCCCAAATGAAGCTTAAAGTTTGCCCATCAAAGCACAACCAAATCTTGCCCAAACAACTACAAAAGGTAGAAACCAATATTGACCACATTTTTACCCAAGAGAAGCCCAAAATCAGCCAAAAAACGTAACGCTTTTGAGGCCCAAGCAAAGGGTAATTTTGGCCCAAGTTTCTTGACCCATTTTGGCCCAAATATACTCAAAAAAGTCGGCCAAAAAGGTCCCTTTATACAGACCCTTTGTTGATCAATATTGATCACAAAAAGCTGGAAAAAGTTCTCTCTTATCTCCTTTACTTTTGGCAGCCCCTCTCTCCCTTTAGGGTTCTAAGAAGATCAATATTCATTCAAGCTTAAGGTGAGTTAAACAAATTGTTATCTTGGTATTAATATACTACATATATGTAAGATATCCTATGGTAAGAAAGACATGAACTATGGCAGCCCTTTTCTTAAGATTTAACACATAGAAATTGTGTAACAATTAAGAGATTTCTTCTTCTCTTGTTGGTGTATGTGTAGAGGGTACTTAAGCTTTTAAAGGCATCAATAAAAAGAGGATAAAAACACCCCTTAAAGTGTGGTAAGTACTCTTCCCATAATCATATTTTGGGATTGAAGTTCGGATGGACAATTGTTGTTAAGAACTCACGGGACGACGATCGGAAGCCGTGGGTTCAATGTGTTGCTATTGTATTTTTGCATGGTGTGTAGGGTCTGTTTGATGTGTTTTGTATTATTGGAGTCAGTAGGTTGGTGTGTGTGTGATGTGTATTTGACAGGGGAGAAAGGTGTGACGATACACCTTTAACTAATGCAAAATACGTAAATCTGCCCGGGAAATGTTTAGCTACTGTTTTGGAAAGGTTGCATCAAGTTTAAGAGCTAATATTAGATTCATTATACCCTTGTGTTGTAGATTAACTTAATAAAGGAAAGTCCAAGTTTTGGTAAGCGCAATCTTCGGAAGGAACGAGGTATGTGAAGGCTTCTTTATTCCTTTTCGGCATGAATCTAGAAATAGAACTCTAAATTTCCGAAAGAAGGAATTTGAGTATTCTGTTCTAAGAGAGATGATTTGGTAACTCAATAATTCTTAAGGAACTAAGTTATACATTATGGTGATTCAAGTCGCCTTCTTATAAAAATCTGATTCTTTTTGCACGAAACGTAAGTTATCCTTTTGTCAAGTTTCTTCTTTGTATTGTGATCTCTAATCAAGCTTTAGAAAGTATACAAGGAAAGTTAGAAAGTCAAATCCCCATTTATATGTGTTTGGTATGTTGATTCCAACACCTAGTAAGCCAAGGCTAAAGAAGTTATCTAAATAAACCTTCATAAATAACAAGAATAACTTGAAGGTCAATCTAGTAATACACTTATTATGTGTGGTTTGCGTGTTAGTGTGCACCGAGGTGCTACTGCCATATTGAGGCTATTATATACATAGTGTGCACCGAGGTGCTACTGCCATATTGAGGCCATTATACACATAGTGTGCACCGAGGTGCTACTGCCATCTTGAGGCCATTATATACATAGTGTGCGCCGAGGCGCTACTGCCATATTGAGGCTATTAAATATAGGGTGCGCCGAGGCGCTATTGTGGTTCAGTGTGGGTTATAAAGAGTGAGTTGCAGCGTGTGTTAATGCATGTATTGTGTTCTAAAAAGAATAAAGGAGAAAGAGCTTAATGAGTCTTACCAATTACAGTTTACAAGTTTCATATTTTATCTTGTTCAGATTTACTACTTGCGACTTGCTTTTATGCTTCTACCTTACATGCCAGTACATTATTGTCGTACTGACGCCCGATTGCCTGGGGGCGCTGCATTCATGCCTGCAGGTCCAGACAGAAACCCAGATAGACCTCTTCAGTAGGAGTTGCGGAGTTCAGCCATTTTGGTAAGCTCCATTCTTCCTGGAGATGACGAGTCAGAGGTCTAGCTTATATTTTGACCAGGTTATGTATATGTACATCTTATGGGTAGTCCAGGGCCCTGTCCTGGATATGAGATATTTTACTTACTCCTAGAGGCTTGTAGACGTGTATATGTACATCAGTGTTGGGTATGGCCTTGTCGGCCTTGTTATTAGTTATCTACTATGATAATAGCCTTGTCGGCCTTGAGTTGCTTAACTACTATTGAGCTTTCAGTGTTTCCAATTGTAATTCTTAGAGACCTTGTCGGTCTCAGACCCCCAGCAGGTTCAACAGAGATACACTCTATTTTGGCACCCTCGGCCTTTTGGGGCTCCGGGTGTCGGTCATGCCTCCCATGGTTTGGGGCATGACAGAATCGAGACTAGAGATGCTTTGGAAAGAGTATAGAGATACGAATGGAACGCTGCAATTATATATATGATTTGCTACACTTTTAAGTGTGTTATATCTATAATTACATACACAACACTTTATAAGTGTGCCTTAAATATTCACATAAATTTTTCAGCCAAATTTAATATTCCCTCCATGTTCTTTTTAGGAAAATATAATTTCCCCCCATCCCCCATAGTCAATAATTTTGAAAGTGGAAAATATTGACTTCCCCCCTCCCTAACATTTTTCCCTTCATCATTCAGAAAAGCAATTCCCTCATCTCTAATATTTTCCCTAAAATCTGCTCTATCCTTTCTTTCTTCTCTTCTATGTTCATCGCCATTAGATCTTTGAAATACATTAAATATTTGCTCTGTATTTGATTTTCTATTTAGTTTCTTACAAAATTTTTGGTATTTTTTGCTCGATTTTGTAGATTTTCAGTGTAGTAGTGTGAGATATCTCTGTGGATGAGAAACTTAGTAGTGGGGTTTATGCAGTACGTTTAGGTTCCTTAATTGGGCGAGAAGATCTTTGAAAAACTCATTAGGGTTTGTTCTTTATTGATTTTCTGTTCAGTTTCTTTTAAATTTGTGGTATTTGTTTCCCCTCAATTTTGTAATTTTTTGTGTGTAGTCTGAGAAATCTTGGTGGGTTATTCAAAAGTGATCACTTGCTTAGGAAAGGCTTCATTTCATTTGACTCTTTATCGTGATCACTTGACTTGATCAATTCCTAAGTATCTTTGATTCACTCTTTCTCAGATGGTTCAAACGAGGTCTGAAGTGGGTGAGGATGAGGCCCCTGCCCCTGTAGTTAGAGCCCCAGCCAGGGGTTGGGGTAGAGGTTGACCTAGAGGTCGAGGCAGGGCATAGGATGTGGCACCATCTTGGGCCTGGGCTAGAGTACTGTCACTAGAGCCTAAGGTTAGAGCGGATGAGGTCCAGTATGAGCCAGAGCATATGGGGCCAGCCCACCATCCGATAGGTTTTATAGCTACTCTAGTATTGCCGGACACCTTAGTTCGATTGTTGGGGTTTCTTCAGGGTATGACTCCACCAGCCGCTTCTCCAAGCACTCCAATTAGTTCTCAAGTTTGAGGCGAGGCTCAGACTTCAGCTTAGGCAGCAACATAGGGATCAGGAGCGCAGCCTGTTGCTGCGGCTCCCAGATTTGAGGTACTACCGATCCTTGCAGTTTCTCCCCCTCTTCTAGCCATGCCAGTTATGTCTTCTGAGGAGAAGAAGATGCTTGGTAGGTTCTTAAGATTGGGTCCTCTAAGGTTTTCAGGTACTTCTAGGGAGGATGCGCATGAGTTACTGACCAACTGCCAGGAGAGGTTACATAATTTGGGGTTGGTTGTGTCACATGGAGCATATTACACCGCGTTTAAGCTGGATGGTCCAGTGAAACAGTGGTCGAGGTCATATATTGCCTGCCGATCAGCCGAGTTGCCTCCGCTTACTTGGGATCAGTTCTCCGCAGCTTTTCTGGAGAAATATGTACCACTTAGCATGAGGGAGCATCTGATGGATTAGTTTGCAGGGTTGGAGAAAGGCTCCATGACTGTGTACGAGGTTCAATGCCATTAATTGTCCAGGCACGCCACTATGATTCTACCCATCGAGCATGAGAGAGTACGCTGGTTTGTTCGGGGTTTGGCCTTGCACCTCTGCTTGGCCATAGAGGGTATGGTGGTGTCGAGTCAGTCTTTTCTGGAGATAGTTAATCATGCTTGTACTGTTAAAGGTATAGTTCGCGAGGCCCAAGGGGGCAGCGATAAGAGGCCCCACCATCAGGGCAGTTTCAGCGGTTCATAGGGCCGTGGTAGGGGTTACTATGGTACAAGTCAGCACCAGCAGCGTTTCCAGCCGAGCCGGCCTATTCAAGCAGCATTACAGACTACTAAGGGTCAAAGTAGCCAGAGTCTCATTCCTGCTTCCTGAGGTGGTCATTCAGGGTCTACAGGTCGTGTTGGTCATTCTAATTCAGTCGGGTCTTCGCAGAGGAGTACATATGGTCGGGGTTGTTATGAGTGTGGTGAGATAGGACACTTTGCAAGAGAGTGCCCATCGGTACAGCATCCTAGGCGACAGGATCCGTTGGTTCAGTCCTCAGGCCTGTAGCACCTCCAGCTAGAGGCAGTTCACAAGGTAGTAGGGGTGGTCCCCAAGGTACTAGAGATGGTCATCAGTCTGGTAGGTCAGGTGGTCATGGTAGTTAGGGCCACATGTACGCAGTTCCAGGCCGGACAAAGGCCGAGGCTTCATAGTATATAATCACAGGTATGATATCTATTTGTCATCAGTCTGCTTCTACTTTGTTTGATCCGGGGTCTATATTCTCGTATGTATCTTCTTATTATGCTACTCGTTTAGGGTCTGCTTGTGAGTCCTTGCCTGTGCCTTTGCGTGTATCTACTCTCGTAGGTGATTCTTTAGTAGTGGATCAGGTGTATCGGGCTTGTGTGGTGACTATCTTGGGGTATGACCCCTGGGTAGACTTGGTTGTCCTTGATATGGTCGATATTGATGTGATCTTGGGCATGGATTGGTTGTCTTCCTATCATGCGGTCTTGGATTGCTTCACCAAGACTGTTACTCTTCAGATGCTTGGTATCCATCCTATCATATGGAAGGGAGCCAATAGCCACATGCCGAGGGGAGTTATATCTTTCCTGAGCGCCCAGTGGTTGGTTGGAAAGGGGTGCTTAACTTATCTTGCCTATGTCCGTGATACTAGTGCCACTACACCTCCTCTTGAGTTGGTTCCTGTGGTTTGTGAGTATTCAGATATGTTTCCTTCTGATCTTCTGAGTCTTCCTCCCGATCGTGACATTGATTTTGGTATCGATGTTGAGCCGGGCACAAAGCCCATTTCTATTCTGCCATATCGGATGGCACCTGCTGAGTTGAGAGAGCTTAAGGATCAGCTCCAGGATCTATTAAGTAGAGGGTTTATCTGGCCTAGTATGTCTCCGTGGGGGGCTCTAGTTTTGTTTGTGATGAAGAACGACCGGTCTATGCGTATGTGTATTGACTATATGCAATTGAATAAGGTGACAGTTAAGAACAGGTATCTGATGCCGCGTATTGATGACTTGTTTGATCATTTATATGGTGCAGTCGTGTTTTCTAAGATATATCTGAGGTACCGTTATCACCAGTTGAGGATTAGGGATGAGGACATCCCAAGGACTACATTAGGACTCGATACCATTATTATGAGTTCCTGGTCATGTCTTTTGGGTTGACTAATGCCCTAGCAACATTTATGGAGTTGATGAACCATGTGTTCAGTGCCTACTTGGATTCATTAGTGATTTTGTACATCGATGTTATTCTGATTTATTTGAGGAGTAGAGCAAAGCATGAGAAACATCTTAGATTGGTACTTCAGACCTTGAGAGACCGTCAGTTGTATACCAAATTCACCAAGTGTGAGTTTTGGTTTGAGTCTGTGGCATTCTTAGGGCACATGGTGTCCAAGGATGGGATTATGGTAGATCCGGCGAAGATTGCAGTAGTTCGTGATTGGGCTAGGCCTACTTCTCCTACTGAGGTCCGCAGCTTCATCGGGTTAGTAGGTTATTACATATGGTTTGTGGAGGGATTTTCTTCGATAGTAGCTATGTTGACTAGATTGACTCAGAAGAATGTTCCCTTCTTGTGGTCGGATGAGTGTGAGGTGAGCTTTCTGAAGCTCAAGGCCTTGTTGACTTCAGCTCTGATTCTTACACTTCCGATCGAGGGTCAGGGTTTCACCGTATATTGTGATGCATCAGGTATTGGTTTGGGTTGTTTGTTGATGTAACAGGGATGAGTTATTGCATATTTTTCTAGACAGTTGAAGTTTCACGAGAGGAACTACCCCACACATGACTTGGAGTTAGCAGTGGTAGTCTTCGCATTGAAGATATTGAGGAATTATCTTTATGGCGTGCATTATGAGATTTTTACTGACCATCATAGTCTTCAGTACATTTTCAGCCAAAAGGATCTAAATTTGAGGTAGCATAGGTGGTTGGAGTTACTGAAGGACTATGACATTTCTATCCTCTATCATCCAGGCAAGGCAAACGTGGTAGCGGATGCCTTGAGCTGGAAGGCAGTAAGTATGGGTAGTTTGGCTTTCTTAGCTACGAAGGAGCGACCTTTAGCTTGGAACATCCAGTCCTTGTCTAATAGGTTGGTTCGACTTGACTTTTCTGAGACGGGCCGTATTCTTGCTTGTGTTGAGGCTAGGTCTTCCTTGTTGGAGCAGATTCTAGCACAAGAGTTTTATGATGGGAGATTGAGGATCATTCGTGACAAGGTGTTGAGTGGCGAGGCTAGGAAAGAGACTTTAGATTCAGAGGGTGTTCTGAGGATCAAGGGTCATATTTACATTCCTAGAGTTGGTGACTTGGTCAGATTGATATTGGAGGAGGCTCCTTGCTCTAGATATTCCATTAATCCAGAGGCAGCTAAGATGTATCGTGACTTGAGGCAGCACTACTGGTGGTTTGGGATGAAGAGGAATATTTTAGCTTTCATATCCAGGTGCTTTAACTATCAGTAGGTGAAGTTCAAGCACCAGAGGCCAGGTGGGTTATCACAGAGGCTACCCATTCCGGAGTTGAAGTGGGAGCGTATATCCATGGACTTTGTAGTCGGATTGCCACGTACCTTGTGGAGGTTTGATGCTATTTGGGTTATCATGGACAGGTTCACGAAGTCTGCTCACTTTCTTACAGTTCAGACTTCCTACAGTTCCGAGAGGTTGGCCCAGATTTATATTCGAGATATTGTCCATTTATATGGGGTGCCAATTTCTATCATTTCTGACCGAGGTACTCAGTTCACTTCGCACTTTTGGCAGTGTATTCAGAGAGAGTTGGGTACTAGAATCGAGCTTAGCACCACCTTCATCCCAAGACAGATGGTGAGTCAGAGCGTACCATTCAAGGTCTGGAGGATATGTTGCGAGCATGTGTTATTGATTTCAGGGGTCAGTGGGACCAGCGTTTAGCCTTGGCAGAGTTCGCATATAATAATAGCTACCATTCCAGCATTCAAATGGCTCTGTTCGAGGCTTTATATAGTAGGCGGTGCAGATCTCCGATGGGTTGGTTCGATGCTTTTGAGGTCAGGCCGTGAGGTACCGACTTGCTTCATGATTCTATTATAGAGTTCAGATTATTCAGGAGAAACTCCGTACTACCCAGAGCAGGCAGAAGAGTTATGCTAACCGGAGAGTTTAAGATCTTGAGTTTATGGTTGGTGACAGTGTGTTCCTTTGGGTGTGGCCCATGAAGGGCGTGATGTAGTTCGGGAGGAAGGGCGAGCTCAGTCCGAGGGTTATTAGTCCATTTGAGATCCTTTTCCATATTAGACAGGTTGTTTATGAGTTGGCCTTGCCTCCTACTCTTTCTAGTGTTCATCCAGTATTTCATGTTTCTATGCTGCGGCGGTACATTCTGGATAAGTCTCACGTGCTTCAATGGGAGTCAGTTCAGTTAGATGAGTCTTTGGCATTTAAGGAGGAGCCTGTTGCTATCATGGATAGGCAGGTTAGAAAGTTGAGGTCCAAGGAGATTCCGTCAGTTAAGGTTCAGTGGCGGCATCGTCCTATCGAGTAGGCTACTTGAGAGACCGAGACCGACATGCGAACCCGTTATCCTCATCTTTTTGAGTCTTTAGGTACTATGTGTATTATAACTTTCACGGACAAAAGTTCTTTTAGTAGTGGATGTTGTAATGACCCTTCAGGTCATTTTATGACTTTCATCCCTTTTTTGTCGTTTTGAGCTTTCCCTTAGCAGCTCCAGGTCGTTTATGACTTGCCGGGACGGACGGTTCGGTGCCCGGGACGTTCGTTAGGTCATTGTGACCATTTCCCTGTTTTAGCTTTTAAAGTTAGTAAATATTTGACTTCAGTCAACTTTCTTGGTTAAGGCACTCAGAATCTAATTTTGATAGTTCCGCTGGCTCCTGAACGGGGATTTTGGTTTAGTGGCACCATTGGTCTGAGTCTGAGTTCCTTCAGTTTGGTTTTGTGTGGCTTTGTGTGTTTTTTGGTGTCCGTTTGGCTGGTAGGGTTGAATTTGGTAAACATTTGGAAAAGACGGCCTCGAATGGGAATTCTATCAGCGTTGTTAGCTCTGGAATGTCGACTTTGGGATAGGGGGACCTTTGGTTCGAGTCCCGAGGCTTCCAGGATTATTTTTGGGTTTCGAGTTTTGAGTTGGTTGTGGGAGTGGGGCCCACTTTTTGTTAAAAAAATCTCTTTTGGGAATTTCATCGATTTTATTGAGTCCAGAATGTCATTTCTGGTAAGGTAGCATGGTTGGTATGTGTTCACGGGGTTCCAGATGAATCCCGAGGGTCCGTCGGAAGATTTTTGGACTTGGTGTTTTGCTTGGTGCTGCATTAAGTTGCAGAAAACTTTTCTCTTCGCGATTGCGAGGACCCCATTACATTCGCGATGGTCTAGTTTTTTGACCATCGCATTCGCGAAGGGTTCCTTCGCGTTCGCGATGTAGCCGGCTAGGACCCGACTACGGTTCCTCTTTGCAAACATGTCCTAGACCATCGCGAACGCGATGGTTGGGCCGGCTGTTCTTCGCAAATGCGAGGGTCCTATCACGATCACGATGAAGGACCCCTGACAGTTATATTAAGTCCTAACTTTGCTTACTCCTTCATTTGTCCGTAAAACTCCATTGATTAAGCTACAAGCTCCCGATTTCCAGCTCCATTGCTCAGTATCTTTCACCCGGTAAGTTCCCTCGTCGCCCCTCTCCCTTTTCTGTGTAAATTCTCATGTTTCTCCCGCTAAATTCCCTTGCTGCTAAATCCATAGTGTTGGAGAATTCTTGTGGAATCTTATTGTTTGGGGAATGCATGCTCCAAAAATTATGCAACTCAGCTCTGTAGCGTGTTTCTCTTGTTGAGGTAGGTCCCAGCCTCTAAATATTTGATCTTTCCATGTCAAATCCTGTGAATTTGTACCACTTTGGGGCTGTTTTGGGCCCTGAATCGAGCTCTGTTTGTGCCCAAACTTTGGCCCAAACTATGTACCCACCGCGAGCATAGTTGTGATTTTGTTTTCTGTTTCATTGCGTGGGCCCTGAGGGTCATTTTTCTGACCTGATTTTCAGCCCAATTTTCCGTATAGCAATATGGGTGTCATTATTCTTGTCTTGAAACCTAGTTTATGTTCTTGATAGCGTGGCAGCTTTCTGAGGTTGTTCAAAAGCATAAGGCACACGAGTGACGGTTTGTGCTTGCAGTTCACCCCGAGGTATGTTACGGTTTACCCGTTTTAGACTGAGTTAGTTAGATAATATATATATGTATGTTACTGGAATGCAAGGTTTGGATGTTATATAGACTTTAGGCTTGAATCTTGTATATCATGTTAATTGTCCCTTTCAGATCCTTAGCCTAGCACTGTATGTTATCCTTAGCCTAGGAGCTTGCTTCTCTTGTGGGACTAGTATAGAATCCTTACCGTGTTCTTAGGTGGCTTTAGAGGTAGAATAGAGTTTTTTTTTCCTGTTGGTTTTTGCTTTACCGCTTTATTCTATCATTGTATGTAACTCGGGCCCGAGGCCATGGTGAGGATTTGGACGGAGTTCCAGGTCAGTTTCTCTTGGTTTGGAGGGCATTTTTGCCCTGTTTGATCTGATTGTGTGGTTTCCCTCTGTGTGTAAACATTCATACTCATATCGTATGGCATATCATTGGTACAGTAAGGAAATGATTTTTGAAGGTTTTGGTTTGAAAAGAGGCTGTTCTATTGTTGTGATGATTTTTTGGACTAAATCGAGCTATTTTGAGTATCACCTTGGTTTTTGAGAGGAAAAGAGGAACTACTATTTTCTGTATATAAATTTATAGTCTGATGCGGTATTCCGGACCCTTGATGCGTTATTCTGGGTATTTTACTTTCTCATTTATATACATATTAGTCCGATGTGGTATTCCAGACCCCCGATGCATTATTCCAGGTATTTTACTATTTATATATATATATATGCATAGTCCGATGCAGTATTCCAGGAGTCCGATGCGGTATTCTGGGTTTATATTATATTCCATTTATGTACGCATCATGAAGCATCGCATTATAGTTTCTTTGGCATGTGGATTGACTCTGGTTTGGCTTGATGTTGTTTTCTTTTTTCTTTTTATTTATCGGCATGTCTCCGACTTTATCACTAGATTTAGATGGATTCCTGTATAGTTAGATGCTTTCCTGTAATCTATATTTATATATTATCTTTCTGTGCTTGGTCGGCCTATGATGCCTACTGAGTACCCATTACATTGGTACTCATACTACACTCTGCATCTTTTTTTCTGATGCAGCACCTAGTATGAGCCACCCTCGTTGATCTCCTGTCGTTCGAGGCCCGTTACTGTTCGGATCACGGTGAGCTCCCGACGCTTTGGAGACTTTACTTGCTTTCCATCTTGTACTTCCTGTCTATATTTTTTATTTTTGATAGACAGAGGTTATTGTATAGCTACTCCTTACTTTAGTCCCTCTTGTACAAGTAACACCAGGTCCGGGTTGGTGTTCAGCTTGTTTTGTCTTTTTTGGTCACTTTAGGGCCATCTATTGTATATTGTGTACGTTGGTATGTATATATATGCTTTGGCCCTATCTTTTGTTATATCTTCTGCTTCTCTTTAGTTAAATTATTATATACTGCTTTTCGCGTATTTGGGATAGGCTTGTCTACTGGGGGGTTATGTAGACGCCATCATGGCCCGATTTTGGGTCATGACAGTTTTGAAATTGTGGAGAAATTGAATCACGTTTATTTGTCATTTATTTGCTTTTGAGCCCCAAGTGTTGGCGGTAGAAGAATTGCAAGTCTAGAGTTTTAAAGTTTAATATGTTGTGATTTTATCTGTAGTGTGATATATACGTGATGAATTAAAGCTTTCACGTGTAGAATCTTTACAATTTTTGACATTAAACCAGTTTGCATAGCCATCTGGCATTTGTGTGGCATCTCAGTTGTTGTAGTATGAATGCAGGTGTTTGACATACATTTTGACTAGTTGCATAGACTTGTTTTCTCAAATGTTGAAGATTATATAAATAACAATAGCTTGCTGTTACAACGAGGTCTTTAATTAGAGTTTTAGCTTCAAGCATGGTTGTATAGGATAAATGTAAATAGTATCTTTAAGATTCTTAAGTCAGATAAAATGAGAGTACAATAATTACACCTTTAGTGCAATTTACTGTGATTCTTAAACATAATTTTCAGAAATTGTGTTTTGAAGCTCAAGAATCTGTGACTAAAATTGTGACCTTAAGCTGAGTTGAAATTGTTGGTCACTGTTGTTGTGAAATGAGTAACATATTAGCACACTTATTGTTGCAGTCGGTGTGTGTTTGAACTGAAAAATCTTTTTACAGTTTACTCCCCAAGTTATACCCTTCAAAAGTAGTTGGTTGTTTACAGTTTACTATCCAATCTATTTATGCTTCAAAAGCAGTTGGTTGACTGCTTAGAACAGATTGCAGATCAAAGGGAGTACTATAGAGTAATGTGGAAGTTAACCCTTGAAAGTGAAGTCAAAATAGCAAAAGCCTTCCCCTTATTTTCAGTAGGCTGTGCATTAGGCCATTTTTGATTTTTTTTAGTCTGTTAACAACACTGTGAGGTTGATTTTGGTCTTCTCAAATAATTGCATTTCACTTCAATTGAGCTAGCGCGCCGCTTCATGCTTCATTTAAAGCGTGAAGCATGACCTTGTCACTTTTTTTTGGTTCTCACTTTCAAAAATAGTGCCTTAAATATGGTGAAGGCAGGATTCTACTCATCTTTAAGAATTCCAAAACAAATGTTTCCATTATTTCATATATTTTGATGGAAGTTCTGTGACTCTCCGATAGTAATTATATCATGTAATATTGAACGGTGTTGGCTGATTTCTTTGTTTCTCTTGGTAGTTTGTTGATTTGAGATTTGCCTCTTATATTACATGCTTATCACATGTACCCTGAAAGGAATTGAATATGCAAAAGAGAAGCGTTATCCCTTGTTAAAAAATTCTTTACAATTTAGCTACTAAGTATAGTTCTTGTGTGTGATTACACCTGTTGGTTGAGGTATCTTAATTGAGATTGTTACTATGGGGTTATTTACACCTTGAATGTGAGAATTCAATTTGAAATTTGAAAATTTGTTCTGAAGGTTAGTTGGAGTTTCATAAATTCAGGCACTTTTTCATTTCCATTGCAAATAAAGTGTAAGATTAAAAATGAAAGTAGTCCATTATGCAGGATATTATTCTATAGGAATTTGCTGAGCAAGATATCTTTCTAATTTTTTATTTTATTTTCAATGTATAGGAAAATGCGGGTGATCGATATTGAATGATGTCCCCAAGTCAATTCAATCCATTCAATTGAATAATGAAGTGTTTTTTAACATTTGTAACATTTGGATACATTTGGTTTTGTGATATTTATTGTTAGTGCACATTTTAAAATATTTTTTTATAAGTATGTGTAGTTCTACACATGGTTTTTCGAAGTTTATTGCTAATTTATAACTTTGAATCATGTATTATCTTAGTGCGTGTGATTATTTATATAGGATAAAAATGTATAATGTTATTAGTGAATATACGCAATATAATGTTTTGATCAAAACTTATGGCATATAAATATTTTATAGCCTAGACAACATTGTCACACGTCAAAAGTGTGGCTAAAGGGATGTAAATTGTGTTGCTTATTAATTGTAAATTGTCGCTTACAACTACACCTTACAAGTGTTTCCATAGTGAAGGTAGAAAATGCTACACTTCAAAAGTGTAGCCAATAAGGAATCAAAGGCCACACTTAAAAGTGTATCTTTGTAAAATAAAAGTGTTGCTATATGAGGTAATGCAAAGCGTGGCCTTTGTATGTCATTGTACATGCTTTTAAAGCATAGCTGCAAAGGCAACACTTCAAAAGCGTGGCCTAAAGTCACAGGTTACGCCTCTTTGGGCCACCCCTATGAAAGCGTTGTCTAAAGTCAAAAAGTGTGGCTTTGGATCAAAATCCACACTTTTTGATAGTTTAGACCATACTTTGCAGGGGTGGCCAAACGCCTAAAATGTTGTAGTGTGTTGCTATTGTATTTCGGTATGGTGAGTTGTGTAGGGGCAGTTTGATGTGTTTGTATGGTTGGAGGCATTAGGTTGGTGTGTGTGTGATGTGTATTGAAATGGGGGAGAAAGGTGTGATGATACACCCTTTAATTAATGCCAATATGTAAATCTGCCCGGGAAATATTTAGCTACTATTTTGGCAAAGTTGTATCAGGTTTAAGAGATAATATTGGCTTCATTATACCCTTGTGTTGTAGATTAACTTGATAAAGTAAAGGCCAAGTTATGGAAAGCGCAATCTTTGGAAGGAACGAGGTATGTTAAGGCTTCTTCATTCCTTATCGACATGAATCTAGAAATGGAACTCTAAATCTCCGAAAGAAGGAATTTGAGTATTCTGTTGTAAGAGAGGTAATTTGGTAACTTAACAAGTCTTAAGGAATTAAGTGATACATTATCGTTATTCAAGTCATCTTCCTATAAAAATCTGATTCTTTTTGCACGAAACATAAGTTATCCTTTTGTCGAGTTTCTTTTTTGTATTGTGATCCCTAATGAAGCTTTAGAAAGTATAAAAAGAAGGTTAGCAAGTCAAATCCCCATTCATATGTGTTTGTAAAGTTGAGCCCAACATCTAGTAAGTCAAGGCTAAAGAAGTTATCTAAATTAACCTTCATAACTAACAAGAGTAGCTTTGAAGGTCAATCTAGTAATATGCTTATTACGCATGGATTGCATGTTAGTGTGCACCGAGGCGCTACTGCCGTATTGAGGCTATTATATACATAGTGTGAACTGAGGTGCTACTTCCATATTGAGGCTATTCTATACATAGTGTGCACCGAGGTGCTACTGTCGTATTGAGGCCATTATATATATATTGTGCACCGAGGTGCTACTACCATATTGATGCCATTATATAAATAGTGTTCGCTGAGGTGCTACTGTCATATTGAAGCTATTATATATAAGATGCACCGAGGCGCTATTGTTGTTTAGCATGTGTTATAAAGAGTAAGTTGCGGTCTGAGTTAATGCATGTGTTGTGTTCTAAAAAGAATAAAGGAGAAAAGAGCTTAACGAGCCTTACCGATTACAGTTTACAAGTGTCATATTATATCCTATTCAGATTTACTACTTGCAACTTACTTTTATGTTTCTACCTTATATACCAGTACATTATTTTCATAATGATGTCCCTATTACCTGTGGGGTCTGCTTTCATGCCTGCCGGTGCAGACAAAAACCCAGACATACCTATTCAGTAGAAGTTGCAGAGTTCAGCCATTTTGGTAAGCTCCATTCTTCCTAGAGCTAACGAGTCATAGGTCTAACTTATATTTTGATCAGGTTATATATATGTACAGCTAATGGGTAGTCCAGGGCTCTGTCCTAGCTATGAGATATTTTATTTACTCGTAGAGGCTTGTAGACATGTATATGTATATTAGTGTTGGGTATGGACTTGTCGACCTTGTTATTAGCTATCTACTATGATATTAGTATTGTCGGCCTTGAGTTGGTTAACTATTGTTGAGCTATCAGTGTTTCTAATTGCTATATATGGATACATTGTCGGTCTCAGACCCTCAGTATATTTAATAGAGATACACTCAATTTTGGCACCCTCGGCCTTTTGGGGCTCTGGGTGCCGGTCCCGTCTCCCTTGTTTTGGGGCGTGACAGTCATTAAACCTCCCTAATACTCCTTGTGATCATTCGAAATACTGCTCACATTTTTTAACATTAACTTCACCTTATTTCTCCCTCTCACAACCCAATTTTCCCTTCAACATGATCATTCAACATCTTTTATTACCTTCACTTGGTAGCACCAATTTCTTCCTTTCTTTTCATTTTGCTCATTTCATTGGACATTTAGAAGCAATTTTCATTTTAGTCATATGGTGCTACCATGCAATGAAACGCATCCCTTTTCTTCTCCACACTTTGTACATTCACCCCCAAACTTAGGCCTTTGCCTATGTTATCATTTCAATCCCCCCCAAACTTAGGCTTTTAGCTTGCGTTTCACTTTTGAGACATTAGAGAGGATGGGTACAAAAATTGAGGGTCCAAAGAGGGTCAAGGTATCTAACAAAGTGCCAAAGACAGGTCACAAGCTCAAAGGGGCTTACTAGGATCAATGTAAAGGGAAGTTAATTTGTATGAAGTGACTATTAAAAAAGGGCTAAAGGTCATCTTCCAAGCTCGGTGACATCTAGGATTTCTCCTTGAATCACATTGGAGGCAAGTTCTAAACAACGCATGTACACAAGAACGAAGTATAACCTTACCACACAAGGCATCACAACACAAGAATTTCACAATTATTCTTAAAATCAATTGGGACAAATGAATATTGACAAGCTATTCCGAGTTCTTTTACACACTCGTTTGTGAATCGATCAAGCCAAACGGGGAATGTGCAAGTCATGACAAGAGAATGCTTAAGAAAAAATCATTTTCCCCCTATTTCCGTTTATTTGCAAAACTTCTTCCCAAGAAAATATTTGGTGGGCCTATTTCGAGACAAGAAAAACACAAACTCAATTTATTACTAAAACTTGGCATTTTCCCTTATAAAAGTCGCCTCTCAATCTGTCAAAGGGAAATATCAACCCATTTTGACATGAAAACTAAACAAAATAAACAACCAAAAGAAAATAAGTTGCTCCTTGGGAAAGAACCGTGGTATGAAGAAAACCCTTGGAGTTTATTCGACTAATCTACTATTAACAAGGCGACCAAGATTAAATCCATGCAAGACAACATTTCGCTAATTAAATCACATTCCACAGAGAGGGCATATCACCCCTAAACTTAAATGGAACATTGTCCCCAATGTAATAAGTGCTAGTTTAGGAGTACTTATTGTAGTGGCATGCTCGCGCCGAGGAACAGGTGCGAAATTCCCTGACCATTGCATGTGTTGGATGAAAATAAAAAAGGTTGCCAGTGATTTGCCTGCCCACATGCGAAGTGATGTGCGTTGTGCATAATGTCAAGGGAAAAATGTTGTGGCTGTCACAGACCATACTGAAAAGTGGGTAGAATGCCAGTGATCTTGTTAAAGGTGTGAAATGGTGTGCATTCTGCATAACTAAAGGTGCAATTTGAACCTTAGGCCGTATGTTTGGTTCCAAACATCATTGAGCTGCCAATGATCTACCTCTCCACATGCAAAGTGCAATGCGACACGTATAATGTAGCATGTGATTTGCATGACCCAGCGCATGCAGGTTGGAAAGTTGGAGGGGGAACTATTTTAATGGGAGATGATTGTGCGAAGTGAACTTCTTCAAGTGCGTTTTGCCTATTGCATTGAGCAAAAGTAAATTGGATGCCTTATAATCATTCTAACCCTCTTAAATCATCTCCTACCTACAAACTTCAACAAAAACAACAACAAAATAACACAAAGAGAAAAATACCAAAATGAAAGTGGATGCTTGGGTGTCATCCTAAGAAGTGCTTGGTTTAACATCATGGCTCGACAAGGGTACCTCTCAATCATGGTTCATCAAGGTAAGTCACTGCTATGAGCGCGACCTCTTCCAGAATACCCAAATATTTCTTGACTTGTTGCCTATTGACTTTATATGTTGAGCCATTTTTGGTTTCCAACTCAATTGATCCATTTGAAAAAAACTTGAGATATCTTAAGGTGGCCAGACCAATTTGACTTTAGTTTACCCAGAAAAAGTCAGAGTCTAGAGTTGAACAAGAGCACCCAATCACCGGGATATAATTCTCGCTTTAGGATTTATTGATCATGGTAATGGTTCATTTGGGCCTTTTAGAGTAAGGAATTACCATAGGCTCATATCATAAATTCATCTATCTCATTGAGGTCTTTAACCCTAGCATAAGCAGCTTTTTCCCAATTCAAGCTTAGCCTTTTTAAAGACCACGTGGCTTTATGTTTTAACTCCACCAGAAGATGGCAAGATTTTTCAAAAACCATTTGGTATAGAGACATACCGATAGGAGTTTTGTATGCTGTTCTGTAGGCCCATAATGCATCATCCAATTTTCATGCCTAATTCGTTCTGTTGGCATTTACCATTTTTGTGAGAATGGATTTGATCTCCATAATGGATACTTCAACTTAGCCACTTGTTCGTGGGTGGTATGGGGTGGAAAATTTATGCTTAACTCCGTATTTCTCAAGTAGAGCACTAAACAACCAGTTGCAAAAGTGGGATCCTCTATCACTAATAATGGCACGAGTGCCAAAATGATAGAATATGTGCTTCTTGAGAAATGTCGTGAGACTTTTCCCTTCGTTGTTCAGTAAATTCACCGCTTTTACCGATTTGGATACATAGTCCACCAGCCACGAAGATGTAAGTGTTCCAAAAAGAGCTTACAAATGGCCCAATGAATTCTATGCCCCATACATCAAATAATTTAACTTCTAAGATTGGTGTCAATAGAATCTCATGGAGACGAGATACTCCCCCCTCACATTGGCATTGGTCACATTATTTCACTAGATAATGCTCATTTTGGTAGAGATTTGGCCAATAGAATCCATTTTGCAACACTTTTTAGGCTATTTTCATGCCACCATGATGACCACCGACTAATGAGGAATGACAAGCTTCTAAAATGGGCATCATCTCTAATTCGAGAATGACCTTAGAATCATACCATATAGCACAAATCTGAAAGGTTCATCCCAATAGAACTTTTGGGCATAATGAAGAAATTTTTTCTTCTGATGGAATGTTAGACCTTTCGACAATAGATCACTTGCTAAGATGTTAGCAAAATCAGTGAACCAAGGTATCAGATCATGAGATGCAACCAAGATATGTTCACCGGGGAACACATCATTTATTTCAAGTTCCCCCATAGGCCATCCTTCTTCTTCAAATCTAGACAAATGATCAGCCACTTGGTTTTCACAACCTCTTCGGTCTTTCACCTCAAAATAAAACTCTTGGAGTAACAAGACCCATCGGATAAGCCTTGGCTATGCATCTTTCTTAGTCATCAAATACCTAATTGTAGCATGATCCGTGTGCACAACTACTTTAGTCCCCAATTGGTATGCCTAAAAATTTTCAAAGGTGAACACTACGGCAAGCAATTCTTGTTCGATCACAGTGTAGTTTGTTTGGGCTGCGTTCAAGGTTTTTCTAGCATAATAGATTGGATGAAAGAGCTTATTTTTTTTGTTGACCAAGCACTGCCCCTAAGGCAACCCCTCTAGCATCACACATTAGCTCAAATGGTTTTAACCAGACGGGTACTATGATGATGGGGGCAAATGTTAGCTTTTCCTTCAACTTGAGAAATGCCTTCATACAACTATCATCAAAATAAAAATTAGCCTCTTTCTAGAGTAATTTGCACAAGGGATAAGCCACCTTTGAAAAATCTTTGATGCATCTCTTATAGAATCTGGTATGACCCAAGAAACTTCATACCCCTTTCACAGTTTTCAGAGGAGGTAGGCAATCTTCAAAAGCATCCCAAACAACAGAGAAATCATCCACGAAGATTTCCATGGTGTCTTCTACCATGTCAAAAAATGTAGACATCATACACCTTTGAAAAGTGGCTGGAGCATTGCATAGTCCAAATGACATTCTTTTGAATGCAATGGTCCCATAGGGATGAGTGAATATCATTTTCTCTTGATCCTCGAGGGCAATTGATATTTGGTTATAGCTTGAATACCCATCAAGGAAATAATAGTAACCACTCTCTGCCAATTGGTCAAGCATCTGATCCATGAATTAGAGAGGGAAATGGTCTTTTTTCATCCATGAATTCAGCTTCCTATAGTCCATGCAAACACTCCATCTGGTCACCAACCTGAGAGCTATAATTTCGTCCTTTTCATTTGGTACAACCATGATCCCACGTTTCTTGGGTACGCAATGGACTGGACTGACCCATGTACTATCAAATATTGGGAAGACAACCGTTGTATTTAACCACTTCATGATTTCTTTCTTAAGCACCTCTTGCATAGGAGGATTCAGTCTTCTCTGATGTTCCATTGAAGAAGTGCAATCTTTTGAATATTGATCTTATGTGTGCAAATCACCAGAGGTATGCCAATAATGTAGGCAATGGTCAAACCAAGACCTTGAATATGCTTCTTCAACACTTTGAGTAATGCTCATACTTGCTCTTTATTCAATTTGGTGGATATGATTGCCCATAAGGTCTCATTGGCACCTAAATAGGAATATTTCAGGTGCGAAGGCAAGTGTTTATGCTCCAACACAGGGGTTCAACAATGGAAGGTTTAGATAGGGGGTTTGTCAGTTCTTCAAGTCAAGATCAAATTTCATCGAAGGATAGGAATAAGATCCAATTCCTACCAAAGCACAACATATTTCCTCATACTCCTCTCTCCCTTCACAATCATAGTTCAACAAAATAGCTTCTAATGCTTCATTAACAAATCCTTCTTCTAAATATAGCTCGACACTCTCCTCAATTTTATTGATTGCAAATACACTTTGGTGGTCATTGGGTTGCTACATAGATCTACAAATATCAAAAGATGTCTCTTCCTCATTCATTGAGAATTTAATCTCTCGCAACATTGGTTTATTCAATGCATGCCACATCTTCAAAATTGGATTCCTCAAAACAATTAGTATTTCAAAACCACCAGTACAATCAAGTATCACAAAATGTACCAGATATACAAGTCGATCAAATTCAATTAACATATCATAGCAAATTCCCATGGGAAATTTCATTGAGAGGTCCACCATAAGTAATTTTATCTTTGTAACGGTGGGCTAGCCGAGTTCCAATTATTTTATTGTGGTAGGAGACATCAAATTTATGCTTGCACTTTTATCACACACAATACTTGTTGATTTATGTACCCTATTTGCACCACATATGGTAAAAGCACCCAGGGTGTTCACTTCCTTAGCAAACTTGTTTTATATTATACTTCTACTTTGGGGAGACATGTGAACAACCCCATACTCTATAAAGTTGTTCATGGTACACATTTCTTTCACAAATTTAGCATGCTCGGGCATTTGAGTGCTTCCATAACTTGATGGGGCATTGATAGTAATTTTTTTAACATAGAATCAAACTCTTTAGTATGCTCCCTCTCTTTTTCTTGCACTAGTCGCGAAGGGAAAGGAGGTGTACATATAGGAAAAGTCTTACCAACTTTTGGTACCTTATTTCGATGATCATGATTTTCTGAAATACCATTTCCAAAAGCCCTTTTGTTTCTAGGATTGCTTCTGTCCTGACTTGTATCTTCTATGGAACTTGACTGCTCCCTTTTAACAATGACCTCCTCATATTTTTTGGTTTGATCAAACTCAAATTGAGAGGTGAGCCACTGCATTCTCTCTTCGAGCAACTTAATAGAGACAAAGTGTGAGTGTATTATTTGAGCAAGGTTTCCAAGTTTGCATCTCAACTCTCGGATTCCCTCATCAGTGGATTCCACCTTCTCTAATACCCTCTCAAGCATGTTGTCTACCCTTGAGTTGTCATTCTCTAGATTCTGACCTTGATTCCCATGTTCGTGTCTCTTTGAGGTTTGATTCAGTTTTTGAAGAATTGCATGGGAACCCAACTCGTGATCTTTAACAGATCACACTTCACCATCCTCACAAGAATAATACCCATCATCAACAAACTCTATACCTCCAATAATGCCAATAGCGCTAACACTCTCAATTTTTTGACTGAACACTTGCCTAGTCATGAATCCAAGGAGTGTGTTAATGGTTGTTAACTCTCTATCCCTTTGTGAACCATTTATCTTCCATTCATCAAATATTTTAGCGGAGGTAGAATCCATTGCCTCCTCGGCTCCACAAGTATTCAAATCACAACCTATTTTAGTCATCTTCTTAAGTGCACATGGGGTTGAATAGTAAGTACTAGCAGCATTGCTTGTGGGGTTCATTCAAGCTATTCTAAATAACACAAACAACAAAAAAAGTAAAGGAGAACAAAAACTTTAAAAAAGTGAACTAAACAACAATCAAAAGGCAAATAAAAAACCATTCCCCTGCAACGACGTCATTTTTAATGATTTTCAAAAGCACTCTCCCATAGGAGGTGGTAACGATCATCGTACAAAACAATAATTAAACCCAATGGATGTTGGGGTCATATCCACAGAGAATAGAGTAATGATTTTCGAATAAATTATCGAATAACAATCATTAAAGCGAGTACATGTTAAAACAACAAAAGAAAAAGTTGGGGAAAAAAGGATTGGGAGTTAACAATATCGCAATTTCAACACGAGAACAATCGTAAACACAATTTATTAATCAAGAGTAGGAAGACTAGGGATATACTTCCGATGGGGTTTTACAATGGGTTAGGGCATTGATTAATCATGTGAACTTTCGATTATAATTATGGGTAGCTTGGTTCTAACTATTTTTGGTAGTATTTCAACCCTCCAAATATATGTACCATGGACTATCCTCAAGCACCATAACTTTACCATAAAACAACTAATGCACACTTGAGTAAATAAGATTATTTCTAGCTTAGATTCTTAGATGGGAATTTTGTTCGATCAAGCTATTTCTAGCCTTAGTATAATCCTAAATCTCCACTATTGAATTCTTACCTAATTTATGAACTCCTCTTTCAAGGATGAACAAAATCAGAAATTCAATCAGTATTTGCAACCATCAATTTTATAATTAAATCTTGAAAAATTCAATAGACCCATACTAAATAATCAATTATAAGCACAATTAATCAATACCTCATAAGTGGTGAAATTACCACTTATTTACATATCTTTTCTTAGGCTTTAGTGTCCTTTAATGGTGATATGAGACCACTTATAGCTTGTTTTGATCTATTTAAGGTGATTCTTATTTATGAAAAGACTATGAAGCAATTCAAACAAAAGAAGCTAAAAATGAGCTAAAGAGAGGAACAAGCCTCAGATTCCGCAAATGCAGCCAAAGGAATGCAAATGCAAAAGTCAATAGAAGTCAACAGACTGCAAATGCAGCCATAGGACCATAATTTCGGTGTTTGTTCATTAATTGGAATACCGCAATTGCGGATCTTCTTATGCAATTTCGGAAAATGGGCTCAACAAGGCCCAAATTGGTCATTTCACACTTTTGGAAACCCAAATCCACATAAAAGATCTCTCAGCCATTTTGGAATCTATCTTTGGGAAAATTTCACAACTCTTGACAATCTTGGAGAGCAAGTTCATTAACCAACACCATAGGAGTGAACATTTGGATGCTCTTTATTGCAAAATCTTTAGTTTCCATTCTTCAACTCATGTTCTTAATTTCTAATTTGTAGGTGTAATTGTTGAATTGAGATTTGAGTTTTGTATTAGAGATAATACTTGGTTGGGTATTGAATTCATGTTTTGTATTTGCTCTATCATTATTATGTGGGTCTATTAAATCCTCCATGCTTGATTTATAGTTAATGGTTGCAAACATTAACTTAGCATTCTAATTGGGTTCTTGCTAGAGAGAGGAATTCCTTATTTTGGGAAGGTACAATAGTGGGGATTTGGGATTTCACTCTAGATTGAATCTAGGAATAGCTCAATTCGCCAGAAACCCCCATCTAAGAGTTGGAGCTAGAGATCGCCAACTCATCTAAGTTGATCTGGTTTGTTATTGCTCACTCGTGGTGATTTGAAAGAACAAACGAGACATATGCTTGATTTGTCGAGAGATGGTTAGGAAAACCTTTAACCAAGACTACCTACGTGTTAATTGGGTGAAAGTCTTGTGAATTGAATTCCCATTCAAAATTCTCCCTTGTTTTCCTTGCTTGTTGAAAGCAAGGTGAAAGCCATTGATCAAATCTATCTCTTATTAGATTGTCTTTTATACTTTGTTTTAGTTCATAAACCCCCCTATCGATATATTTTCCCTTTTTGCTCATTGAACTTCAATTAGCTGCTTTTATTCTATATTAGATCAATCACAATTACATTGTTCTCTGTGGGATCAACCCCGACTCCCATTGGGAATATAAATATGTTTTGTTTAATGATCATCGATACCTCCATCTTTGGAGAGAATGTTTGATCGTTATCAAAAATGGAACCGTTGTCGGGGAACAATTTGGCATATTGAGTTAGTTTAGAATTTGAGTTTACTTACTCTAGTTCAATTTTGTAAATAGTTGTTTTTATTTGTTGTTTATTTTTATTTTGTTCATTGATAGCATGGCATCTCAAAATGAGAGAAAAGTTGGTGGTTACATCCCAGTTTATACTCCCAACTATTGTGTTTATTATGGAGGACGCCACCTTGGACGAAGGTGTAAAATTATCCCTAGGAGAAGGAGGTATTCACCTTCTCGCTCCTATGATGGGTGCAATTGATATTTGTATGGTGGTCATGATGGACATTGGAGCGAATGCCCTAATGATGACCGTCCTCCTCACCCTTCTTGTGCTAACATTGTTGCTAGTGGTGCTTATGATCTTAATAGGAACCATGACTTTCCAAGAAAAGAAGGCATGTGTGCAAACTCCAAACCCTCTTGGCCTGGCTAGAAACCCAAGAGAAGGGTGTGAAATCCATCAAGCAAGCCTTTGCGGATGCGAGAGCTAAAGAGGAAGAGGAGAGAAATCGTGCCACGCAACCCATGGTGGATTTGTCCACTACTCTTGGTAAAATTGATGAAGAAAATCCTTCAAGTCAAGCAAATGAACATGTCTTGAACATTGAGCTCAATCAAATTAACTTTGGGGATAATGATGAAGATTTGCAAAATGTGGAATCGTCCGAGAGTGAGTTTGTACCGGTAGTTCTTGAGCCCCAACAAGAGAAATTTGTATTAGGTGAGTTTGTAAGCCTAGAATGGGTGATTAATCGATCTCACCAACTTGAGGCCTATGGAGAACAACGTGAAATAATGCTACCAATGTTTGAGATATTATTGAAAAAACATGCCAAGAGAACTCAAAAAGAAAGGCTTTTTAAAATTGCTATCCAAAATTTGAACACCGATGCTCGTGTTGAAATATGCATGATCGTGGGTAGTAGTTTTTAGTTGTTCCCTATTGAAAAGGAGAACACAAGGGATGCTCATAAATTGAAGGTTTTGTGGAAACCAACTACCTTACCAAAATCATGATGCCAAGATCAAACAAATAATAATAGAGTTGCAAGGCAAAGTCCAACAATTCGTCTTGAAAGACTGTAGTTCATTCGAAAGTGAGGATGTTATGAAGGAGGCATGTTTGAAGGTGCAGATGCCCAAATCCTACTCCAACCACTTTTTGATCTTGAATTTGGTTGAATGGAACATATAAAAGGCCATTTTAGTCTCAATTTGTATATACTATACTTCAGACTTGAGTCTTAGGGATAGTTTTTTTCTTTGTAAACAATTTTCCACCTCAGAAGAGGGTTTCAATCTAAATCTCTTGGTTAACAATTTGTGTGCCTAATTTGATTCTAGAACTTGAGATTCAGCTATAATGGATGAGAATATGACTTACCCAGATGGTATATCTTCTTCTCCTACTATGAGTGGCTAAATTCTCTTGTGTAGGGGTGTATTGATGATGAGTGCTTAGCTAATGGGTGTGGGTGTTATTAATTCATCTCTATAATTGCTTATTTGACATGGGTCTAGTAATTTCACCAAGTTTAAATCATAAAATTGATGGTTTCAAACATTAGTTTACTTTGCTTGACTATGTTATTGCTTGAGAGAGGATTCCATGGTTGTAGATGTTAAACTGCTAGTGGATACTTGGGAATCCATCAAGATTTGAGGCTAGAAATAGCTCTTATCGTAGGAATCTCCCATTTAAGGGTCTAAGCTAGAGATACTGTGACCTCCCCAAGCATATATTGGTTGATTATTGATCAAACCAATGGTGTTCTATCCGAAATCATTGGAAATGTGGATGTTGATCGAGAGATAAACATTCCACACTTATAACCAACGCTAATTGTGTCAAATAACTAGAATAGAAGTGAATTTATGATCATCCTATCCTATAAGCAACGCCCCATCGGATGTGCACCCCTAGTCTTCTAAATCACTTGGTACACCCATATTTAGTTTTATTGCCTTTTGTTGAATTGTGTTAGTAGTGACAACTTTCCAAATTCCCCCCATCCTTTTACTTTTATTTTAAGCAATTACTCTCGCTTTGAAATCAACTCATACAATCTCTAGTTGGCTAAATCAAGTCCCTTGGGTATGACCCTGACATCCATTGGATTTATAAATTTTGTTTTTCCGCACGATTGCCATGGCCTCCTAATTGGAGAGCACAATTTGAGCATTCATCGAAAATGGTGCCATTGCTGGGGACTTAAGTGTTATCTAATTTTTGATTGTTGTTTTGAATTTTACTTGAGAGTTATTGTTTGCTTTTACTTTTTGTTGTTTGTGTTGATTAAGTACGCTACGTATAAATGAAGCTGATGATAATTAGAGCATTAGTGGCTTCGACAATGGCAATGTTGCCGAGCCTATGATACAAGGAGGTGTAGGTGCAATCCGCCTACCCCCCACAGTGGAAAATACTATCTTCCGTGTGACAAGCACTATGCTCCACTTAATCCAAATGAAAGACCTATTTGGTGGAGCAGCACATGAGGACGCCAACCGGCATATTCAGAATTTTGTGGAGATTTGCCAACCGTTCATCTTCCAACATATCTCCCAAGAGTCTATCTAATTGCGCCTTTTCTTTTTCTCCCTGACGGGGGAAGCCACGACGTGGTTGGAAGAATTGTTGGATAACTCTATTATATCTTGGGCCAAGTTGGTTGAGGAGTTCACTTCAAGATTCTTCCCTCCATCTCATATGATGCAACTAAGAGACAAAATCATCAATTTTAGGCAACTTCTGGATGAACCCTTACATGAGGCCTGGTTGAGGTTCAAAAAGGAACGTATCTTGTGTCCAAACAATGGGTTGTTAGACAATGTATTGATCCAAATCCTCTACCGGTCATTAAGCTCCATGAACAAATCACTGGCTGATAACCTTGGAGGTGGCACCTTCATGGATATGGGATTTCCTATTGCTTCAGCTTTCTTAGAACGGATGACGAAAACCAACCAAGTTTGGTATACACGAGAAACCGATATACCAACCTCGGGAGTAGCCTCATCTATCTTGATTAATGAAGTTAAAAAGAGAAGGCAGATTCAAGATGATACAATGGCCAAAATGATGACACAAATCGATCTCTTGGAAAAACATGTGATTGATACTAAGGGGGTGAGTGCTGTAAATGTGCCAGAAATAAGAGCTAACGATGATGAACTTATGTTGGTGGTGGATGGCAAGTTGTGTTTTATGTCGTTGGGTTCTCGTCCAAGGTATTATCGCCCAAAGGAATAGAACCAGGGTTGGAAGTGAGATGCACGGGACAAGTATGGTGAGCGATATAACTATCAAAGTGCATATGTAAACCCAAACAGATCGGATCACCACCACCAACCAATTTCACATTCCAAGTTAGAGGACATGATGTCCTTGGTGCTGAAAAAGGTGTATACAACACACGCTGGGGTGAATGAGCTTAAAAGTGAGGTCTCGACACTTCATAGAACCGTGAGCTCTCATTCAACCTCCATAAAGCAACTTTAAATCCAAATGGATCACTTTTTCATTAAAATGACCCCGGAGGTGAAGATACCACTTCTTAGTGGCGCCACTACGAACCCTAAGCATGATGGGCACATCATGGCCATCATTACTAGGAGTTGCCGAACAACTAGTGAGATAAGAGTACCCATTATAGAACTGGTCGCAAAACCTAAAAAGCCTATTGTCTAACTAGGCAAGAAGCTAAGGGATGAAGAGGTGGTGCATGAGAATGTAAATGACACTCCAGAGGTAAGAAAATAACCTGAAGCATCAAGTTCCTCGAGATATGTTGGAAGTGATAAACATAAGGAAGGGGTAAAGACCCCTCCCCAAGTAGTCATTGATAACAAGGTGGACTCTCCTTTTGAAAAAAGAAGTCTGACCACAACACCCAAAGGACCTCCTCTGTACCCTCATCGGCTAAATAAGAAGAAGGAAGAGCAAAAAATTAGCAAGTTTGTTGACATGTTCAGCCAGCCAGATGCCAGGGTACTCTAAATTTATGAAATAGTTACTTAAAAAGAAGAAGGTGGTTGAAGTGGGCACGGTTGAGATGTCACACAGTTGTAGTGCGGTGATGACTAGCAATGTGGATACAAAGAGAGATGACCTGGGTGCGTTCATTATACCATGTACGATTGGCTTGTTTGTATTCCGAAGGGTCTTGTGTGACTTGGGGGCAAGCAGCAACTTGATGCCCCTCATAATTTTTTAGAATCTAGGGTTAGGCACTCCCAAACCTACTTCTATGCGGCTACTTATGGCTGGTAGGTCTATTAAGCGTCTTGTAGGAATCTTGTTTGATGTATTGGTAAAAGTGGAAAAACTAATTCGTCCTGCGGACTTTGTCATCTTGTATTGTGAGGTAGATGTAGAAGTGCTCGTTATCTTGGGACAGCTATTGTTAGCCACTGGGTGGGTCCTTATTGATTTCGAACTCGGAGAACTCAAATTCCGAGTAGGCGCCTCTTATCCAAAGTCAGATAATGTGCAGGACTACTTGAAAACTGATAATTTGAGGGACACCTATAAGGCGCCTCTTATCCAAAGTCAGATAATGTGCAAGATTACCTAAGGGATGGAAATTCGAAGGAAATTAGTAAGCCGCCTCATATCAAAAGTCAGATGGTGTGCAAAATTACTGAAATCCTGACAATTCAAGGGATATCATACGGATGATGCAAAAGCTTACCTAAGGTCATATGCAAAATATTATCACCGATAGATAAAAAAGCTATCATATCTGATCAAAAAGTTAAAAACCTATGGCCGAGAACATTATCATATTAGAGATTTTATAGATAGTTGAAAGGACCTTATATTTGGTTATCTCTTAAGTATCACATATGGATACAAAGGCCGTCATATACAAAGAATTGTTACAATCAACTGCCTCAAAGGCCACACTATCTAACGAATGAGAGGATCGCCATGTCAATACTATCGTGGAAACTATAAATTCCTAAGATAGGGACATGAAAGGATGCCATCTTCTTTAGGAATCAACATGCACATAGATGAGGTAAAAAACTATCTCTCCTTGATTGAATTGATTTACTACTAAAAAATCGTGTTTCAGATTTAACGGGAGCATCCAAGAGGATAAAATTCTCAATAACAAAACCATAGGTGTGAACTATGCAAAAAAGGACATCGCACAATGCAAAACTATTTCTTAATAAACTGGGACATAGTCTGAGGAGGAGGTATGGTAAAGAAACTATCTCCCTATGTGGAATGGTGTTACCACAAACAATCTTGTTTCAAGATGTTGCTGAGACCGTTTGAGAGGATAAAAATCTCAAAACAAAACCACAGGTGTAGACTATGCTAAAAAAGACACACTGCAATGTGAAACTTTCTCTTAGCGCTGAACATGGACAAAGTCTGGAAATGAATGTCAAACTTTTTGGATGCTAGTTGATGATGGACTTTTACTTTAATCAAATCACACCTCTATTAGAAGTCATGTGGGTATTTCACTATTTTTCAGTCTTAGTTTTGCATCTAGAGTAATTTGTGAACACACACTGAAAGCAATATCCCCTTTCTTCAAATCCGAGTGCCAAAAACACCTAGAGCTTTGTAATTTATATCAAGGTATGTTCTTATCTATGGATGTGAAGAGCTCCACTTTTATGGTCGAGAGGTTGCAAGCCTTTTTTTCATAACTCAAATTATTCGTCACTCATCTTGATCCAAAGGTTGTTTTATCATAAAAGATTATCTTCTTAACCATTTGAGTCAAACTACAAGCAGCATGATTTCGTGAGTCTTGGGATATGAAAGCGGGTATGATGTTTAAAACTTGGTTGCATTCCCAAAAAATCATATAATCTTCTTACCCTCAGCTTTTCGATCTCTTCATATTCTATAATCGAGATAGATTTTGGATTTCTTTAAAAATAATGCATAAAATCAAGCGTCTTGAACTACAAGTGGCCTAAATTCTCATATAACCTAAGATATGTAGGAAACCTGATACCGGGGTTTGGCTATAATTTCATTAAATTCGTGCTAAAACAAACCTCTTTCAAGAGATGAATTAGTTGTCGGATATAATTGGGATTGTCAATTCTCTTTGCCCATAGTTCGTTGCATCCACCCTACCCAAAGGGAGGGGCAGTTGTTCACACCCAATTTTTTTACTCCACTATGAAATTAATTATTGAGCTTTTTAATTTTTAAAACATAGTTAAATAATTAATTTTAGAATTAAAAGAATTTCTCAAAAACTAATCACACGAGTATACTATAATTTTCATGAATAAACATACGTCTATATACTCATATGTCATGACCCGATTTCTCAAGTCATGATGGCACCTACAATCCCCCAGTAGGCGAACCAATTCCCGTAGCGCAGAACGGTTAGTAATTGGCTACTACCTAACCAAAATGCACCAGCAAGCAGAAATAATCGAAAGCAAAACTCGAATATAAATACATAAAGGAAACTACACCAACCCCAAGACTTGGTATCAATAGTACAGAAGCTTCTAATAGAATACAAGTGCTAGTAGTAACAAAATAAAACATAAATTGCCTCCGAAAGTACAAGGAGCAACAGTACAACAGATGAGATGTAGACAAGCCCCGATCGTCAGGCGCTCACCCTAGTCTCAAAGATCCAAAAGCTGCACAAGTCTCCAACGTGATCAACGGCGAAAGCTCAGCTAATATCTGCACAAAAAAGTATAGAAGTGTAGTATGAGCACCAAAACCACGGGTACTCAGTAGGTATCATAGGCCGACTGAGTGCATATAAGATATAAAAGCAGTAAGTAACAGATAGCAAGAAAGCAGTCACTGAAGCCATAAGCAAGGCACAAGGAGCTAGCACAGATAATCCATAACCAAGAGCATTAAGTAACACATGCTAGCACAGAGATACAATTACACAAAATCACAGGTGAAGGAAAGAAGAACGCACCTGGAGTCCTTGCACAACAATATAAGTAAGTAGAGAGAGAGTTGAGAAAATGGCGGTATACCGGTAACCTCAAGTGAAAGGAAAAGACGGAGAGTAGTCTAACATACTCAAAATGGAATCAACCAGTATAAGGAAATCATAACACCAATCCAATCATATGATAGCATAACCAAGGAATCACCTCACAAGTAAAACCCTAGGATGAAATAACTAGGCCACAATAACCGAGAGATACCACTCAGCTTCCCACAAGAATAGAACCAGAGTCTCACACTCTGCTCAGAAGGCCACACAAAAGTTCCTCAATAAGATAGGACTCTAAAACCCTCTCAATAATCAAAAATCCCACAACCAAAGCCTCAACAGGCTAGCCATCACTAATCTTTCAAGAACCGGGTGCCAAGACAAGCTCTAAATAAAGACAGGAGTAAATATAGTCTACCTACAGTCCCAATGGCCGCCCATACAACCGAGGAACACAATCAAGTGAAAGCAAACCTTCCGGCATCCCATACTACCGGAGCGTACACTAAACACACAGCAAACAAGGGTGGAATCCAATGCATGATATGATATGATATGAAATAGAACCTCTGTATGTACCTCCTCTGGTACCAATCGGGCCCAGCAGGCAGGTTCCATGGAAGGACTCAGCCTGTATACCTCTACTCCATCGTATACCCTTCCCTCCGGCGCACGCAGCCCGAAGCCCCAGGCCCGGAGCGGCAAGGTCCATGGAGGTCCCCGACCCCATACTAAAACTCAGTAACAAGACATGTCATCCGGAAGCAAGTCCGGGATCAAGATAGAGACCCAGTCTCAAAAATGCATGCCTAGACCCTGTCCAGGACTAAAGTAGTATAAAATGCCTCAAAAACCCCTCCAAGGGTGCCCGGGCATAACCGGGTCTAAAACTGTTGTAAATCAAGTCTAGTGCTCCGCCTTGCAGAGACTAGTATCAGTAATAAAATCAAGTCTGGTGCTCTGCCCCGTAGAGACTAGTATCATTAATAAAATCAAGTCTGGTGCTCTTCCCTGCAGAGACTAATACCAGTAATAAAATCATAGCGAAAACATCCAAAAATCCCCTTTTCTATCATCAACAGTACCAAAAACAGGCCCCTAGGACCATGCAAATTTAGGAAAATTGTCGGTAGTGGCTCACAGCCAAAACTGTAGTAAAACATGAAGGGGAAAACCTTTGTCATGGATGATATGCTTGCTCACAAATATAAAAGTAGCCCAACGGCTCACAACAATTCCTATCAGCCCTGCACAGGCTCAATAGCTACTCAACAGACACAACCAGCCTAAAAGGATAATCTCTATGTCCGGGACTCGCGGATATTCCCAAATAGCCCACCATCTATGTTCCAGAGTCAATATAAGGCCACACAGGACCACAAAGGTAATATACATTACTACGCAAATACTACAAACAACGTATGAAATAGACGGACGAAAGGCGGACAAGGTCTGGGGTACCAACCTATAACAACCCATCCAAGGATGCTAATTAATGCAGTTATAGCCTATATACGCAGAGTCTAGATAGGGGAAAACCATAACCTACCTGTCATCCGATGACTAGCTGCGGGAATGGCATCCTCCAGACTCGAACAGCTCCAGGAAGCTTTGAATCACATAAAACAAATACTTTCAACTGAAGACCCAAAGGCGTCTCTATGAAGCCTGACCAACCAAGGTAATGGAACAATTGCCAGAATTGACAAGGCTACAAGAATGAGCCATAGCCAATTGATAAGGTGTTAATGTCACACTCACGACCAGCCGACTCCAAAGCATAAAAATGAGGCCAATAACAATAAGAAATGGCAGGTAAATCAAACAACAATACGTTAACCACATCTCCAAGGAGCGAAGAGCTCCCAAGGCACTATTTCAAGGCATACTTCACGTTTGTCCAATCCAATCACTATCGTATGCGATCCCAAAAAGAATGGAACAATTTCCCAATCCCTCCAGCACCTTACCACAACCAGAACACCAAAACAATAACCAAACATAACAAGATAAAGGGGCTGTCCAAAGCCACAAATCCAAAATACCACTTCGTGGCTCAGAAATCTATAAAATAATACTAGAACATATAATAACGAAGGAGGGTCGTAGAGGAGAGATTTCCTTGACAAAAATATACAATATCCCAAGATTAACAACCTTCCTCCTTGCAAGAACAACAAACAGATCCAAAATCAACAAGAAACTACTACAAGATATCGGCAACAACAACTTTTCATAACTAGAAGCTTAAAATCTTGATACAACAAATAGATAAGTATACAGGATCCATACCTCACCAAAATAACTCCATAGCTACTGCCAAATACTTAGAAAACACTTGCTGGCTTCTACATCAATACCCACGATGATACGCCATGAAATCGACGGGCAAAACTTACCAAAATGACGAGCTCGCGACGTAGAGCAACTTCCGTTAAACTACCGAATTGAAAGGATCAAAGTCCATGGATTATTTATGGAATCTCCCTCTGATTTTCTGAAGCTTTTGGGTGATTTTTATGAATTAAAACGAAGCTGGAACACCTTTTATAAAGCAAAACCGACTTAGGATGCGGGCCCCACCTTGACGTGTATGCTTGTGCAGTCTTACGAAAACGTGAATATCTCTCTATTTTGTAGTCGTATGGACAAACGGTTTAGTGTGTTGGAAACTAGACTCATAGTCCTTCGATTTGGTATATTTGGGGCCCACTAACTCTTTATAGATACGGAGAAACACCCCAAGACATTTAACCCAAATTTGAAGAGAATTCCTTAAAGGAATTTACAATAACTTTTTCCGACTTTTGTTTCGCAACTTGCTTGACTTCAAAACTTATCATACGACCATTTTGAGATTATAATACCTCATAACACATCCTTATTAGTATATTAGACACTATTAGTCTTACCCCAAAGTCACGGGTTACTTTAAACCATCCAACGGGGCGAGGTGTTACACGAGGCATTTCTTTAACTCAAACTTTCCAGTAAGGAATTCCTTTAACCTAGAACCTTGGATTAATTCTTTGATATTACCAAGAATGTTGTCAGAAGTCAACAATTTCCAAAGTTGAAGTTCCAAAATGAGGAACGGCCATAAAGACCAAACAAATGGCCCGGGCACCGAACTATCGGTCCCGACAAGCCATACATGACTTGGGCCGCTACAAGTAAGCTCTAATGGTACAAGAAACGCAAAAACGTGTAAATGACCGAAAAGGGTCATTACATTATCCACTAATAAAAAGACTTTCGTCCCCGAAAGTCAGGAAGGAATAAAATACCAGAGATTTAAGGACAACAGATACCACGCCCATACTACTCTCTCGGACAACCCGGGTAACCTCTGCGACCGGATGGCACCCAATAAAACAGAACCAAAGAAAGTAACCAAGCCTTAATTTCTTACTAGCCAAGCTAGATTTCAACTTCCAACGATCTGCCAACCTAAACTGAACCTCGAGAATCTTAACCAAAAAGAACCTACACAACACCGAAACCAGAGCACCAAGGCTATCAACACATTAAACTCGAATCCTCAAAACCATACCAAGTTCACAAGAAAACCCATCAACCCGAAACTCTAACTCATGAACCCGTTGTTCCGCAAAAGCCCTTTTTTTTTCTGAACTGAATCCTTTAGCACCACAAAAAGGAATTTTCATACAAGCTGAACACTCAAACCACCCTCGAAGCATCAACTAACACACCAGAGATCCATAGTTCCTGCTTATACTTTACCACAAACGAAGTCACCCATTGTACAAATGCGTTTTAAGCCAAGATATAGGCTACTAGCCTTTGCCATCCAAGATAACAACCCGTAGCATATCATTGAAACTAAAGTTACCTGCCTTGACTGACCACCAACCAACGAACAAACATTTTTTCTAACATCAAATTCGCTAACTGAACCGTTCCAGGTCTGAATCAGCTGAAAGTGAATGAACCAGGGCAACCTGCCCAAAAGACCCAAACCAAAACCACAATCCTGCAAGAAGTATGGTAAGCCTACCACGAAGTCTGTAACCATGAGCCAAGCTCCCAACTCTACAAAACACTACTGCTACTCCGAACACTCGAACACCATTTGAATGTGAAATTGCCTTACGAATCTTACCTCAGGAAGAAGTCCACCATGCCACAAATATCAAGTCCAAACACCCCGAAGGCAAAGGAAAAAGGTGCCTTGGGTTCAAAGTTACCATCTAGCCATAGAAATTTTTGCATATACTTTCAACTCATTCCTTTGGCTCGAATCAACTGCTCTACTGGTTCTGCAAAAAACCAACCACTTCGAAGCATATATCATAATGAACTTCTCGTCCATACTGGCCGAGTCTAACCAACACTAGAACCCCACATAAACAATAACTCCAGAGGAATCAATTAAACAATCTTTCAAATCCTGGGCAAACGAATGGCTATTATTAGCCTCTACGTATCATCAGAGCTCAAAATAGCCTCGCTAGTCTCAACCTGCACAAGTTGACCACATAAAGCATACACCACTGCTGAAGCTCAAACTTACGCCGCTGAGTCTGTCCAACCATGGTAGAAGAACCTCGTACTAACTAGAACACTGCTGAAATCTAGAATATCTCGTCTCTTGTAGAGGTTAGCCAAGGACTAGGTGTCCAAGGCCAATAGCCGCATCCAAAACTGAAGTAAAAGAAGCTAAGTTGCCCGCACCCACTGCCTCCCGGCACTAGGATGCTGCAACCAAATAGAAACTGCCACAAACCATCCGATGTAACCTGCCAAGTTATGATTCTGAACACCAACTTTTTAAACTGCCAACCAAAGCCTTGGTCGAACCTTTATGCTGCTAATGAACCCTTAAGAACCCAAGCTAACTAGGCCTGAAAATGCAAGTTGCCAACACCCCAGCTGCTACTGAAACAAAAACCAATCGATGGAAAACCCACGGCAATGTGTAGATGGCTGGATCGAATCACCAACACACAATCCCAAAGCAAACCTTTATCGCCATTACCTTACTACTCATAGCTACACGTCAAATGAGGAGCCAAGAAGATGAAATATTTCCTAACAATGCCCTGTAGCCTCCCGCGGATAGGATACGGACGTCATCGCACCGATCCATGAGACTCTACTTAGACACTTGCTTCTGTACCATGACACCGGTGAACCTAGAGCTCTGATACCAAGCTGTCACGACCCGATATCTCAAGTCATGATGGCACCTACAATCCCCCAGTAGGCGAACCAATTCCCGTAGCCCAGAACGGTTAGTAATGGGCTACTACCTAACCAAAATGCACCAGCAAGCAGAAATAATCGAAGCAAAACTCGAATATAAATAAATAAAGGAAACTACACCAACCCCAAGACTTGGTATCAATAGTACAGAAGCTTCTAATAGAATACAAGTGCTAGTAGTAACAAAATACAACATAAATTGCCTCCAAAATTACAAGGAGCAACGGTACAACAAATGAGATGTAGACAAGCCCCAACCGTCAGGCGCTCACCCTAGTCTCAAAGATCCAAAAGCTGCACGAGTCTCCAACGTGATCAACGGCAAAAGCTCAGCTAATATCTGCACAAAAAAGTGCAGAAGTGTAGTATGAGCACCAAAACCACGGGTACAGGTATCATAGGCCGACTGAGCGCATATAAGATATAAAAGCAGTAAGTCACAGATAGCAAGAAAGCAGTCACTGAAGCCATAAGCAAGGCACAAGGAGCTAGCACAGATAATCCATAACCAAGAGCATTAACTAACACATGCTAGCACAGAGATACAATTACACAGAATCACAGGTGAAGGAAAGAAGAACGCACCTGGAGTCCTTGCACAACAATATAAGTAAGTAGAGAGAGAGTTGAGAAAATGGCGGTATACCGGTAACCTCAAGTGAAAGGAAAAGACGGAGAGTAGTCTAACATACTCAAAATGGAATCAACCAGTATAAGGAAATCATAACACCAATCCAATCATATGATAGCATAACCAGGGAATCACCTCACAAGTAAAACCCTAGGATGAAATAACTAGGCCACAATAACCGAGAGATACCACTCAGCTTCCCACAAGAATAGAACCAGAGTCTCACACTCTGCTCAGAAGGCCACACAAAAGTTCCTCAATAAGATAGGACTCTAAAACCCTCTCAATAATCAAAAATCCCACAACCAAAGCCTCAACAGGCTAGCCATCACTAATCTTTCAAGAACCGGGTGCCAAGACAAGCTCTAAATAAAGACAGGAGTAAATATAGTCTACCTACAGTCCCAATGGCCGCCCATACAACCGAGGAACACAATCAAGTGAAAGCAAACCTTCCGGCATCCCATACTACCGGAGCGTACACTAAACACACAGCAAACAAGGGTGGAATCCAATGCATGATATGATAAGATATGAAATAGAACCTCTGTATGTACCTCCTCTGGTACCAATCGGGCCCAGCAGGCAGGTTCCATGGAAGGACTCAGCCTGTATACCTCTACTCCACCGTATACCCTTCCCTCCGGGGCACGCAGCCTGAAGCCCAAGGCCCAGAACGGCAAGGTCCATAGAGGTCCCCGACCCCATACTAAATCTCAGTATCAAGACATGTCATCCGGAAGCAAGTCGGGGATCAAGATAGAGACCCAGTCTCAAATATGCATGCCTAGACCCTGTCCAGGACTAAAGTAGTATAAAAAGCCTCAAAAACCCCTCCAAGGGTGCCCGGGCGTAACCGGGTCTAAAACTGCAGTAAATCAAGTCTAGTTCTCCGCCTTGCAGAGACTAGTATCAGTAATAAAATCATGTCTGGTTCTCTGCCCCGTAGAGACTAGTATCATTAATAAAATCAAGTCTGGTGCTCTTCCCCGCAGAGACTAATACCAGTAATAAAATCAGTGCGAAAACATCGAAAAATCCCCTTTTCTATCATCAAAAGTACTAAAAAGGGGCCCCTAAGGCCATGCAAATTTAGGAAAACTGTCAGCAGTGGCTCACAGCCAAAACTGTAGTAAAACATGCAGGGGAAAACCTTTTTCATGGATGATATGCTCGCACACAAATATAAAAGTAGCCCAACGGCTCACAACAATTCCTATCATCCCTGCACAGGCTCAATAGCTACTCAGCAGACATAACCAGCCTAAAAGGATAATCTCTATGTCCGGGACTCGTGGACATTCCCATATAGCCCACCATCTATATTCAAGTGTCAATATAAGGCCACACAGGACCACAAAGGTAATATACATTACTACGCGAATACTACAAACAACGTATGAAATAGACGGACGAAAGGTGGACAAGGTCTGGGGTACCAACTTATAACAACCCATCCAAGGATGCTAATTAATGCAGTTATAGCCTATATATGCAGAGTCTAGATAGGGGAAAACCATAACCTACCTGTCATCCGATTACTAGCTGCGGGAACGGCATCCTCAAGACTTGAATAGCTCCAGGAAGCTTTGAATCATATAAAACAAATACTTTCAACTAAAGCCCCAAAGGAGTCTCTATGAAGCCTGACCAACCAAGGTAATGGAACAATTGCCAGAATCGACAAGGCTGCAAGAACAAGCCATAGCCAATTGATAAGGTGTTAATGTCACACTCGCGACCAGCCAACTCCAAAACGTAAAAATGAGGCCAATAACAATAAGAAATGGTAGCTAAATCCAACAACAATACGTTAACCACATCTCCAAGGAGCGATGAGCTCCCCAGGCACTATTTAAAGGCATACTTCACGTTTGTCCAATCCAATCACTATCGTATGCGATCCCAAAAAGAATGGAACAATTTCTCAATCCCTCCAGCACCTTACCACAACCAAAACACCACAACAATAACCAAACATAACAAGATAAAGGGGTTGTCCAAAGCCACAAATCCAAAATACCACTTCGTGGCTCAGAAATCTATAAAATAATACTAGAACATATAATAACGAAGGAGGGTCGTAGGGGAGAGATTTCCTCGACAAAAATATACAATATCCCAAGATTAACAACCTTCCTCCTTGCAAGATCAACAAACAGATCCAAAATCAACAAGAAACTACTACAAGATATCGGCAACAACAACTTTTCATAACTAGAAGCTTAAAATCTTGATCCAACAAATAGATAAGTATACGGGATCCATACCTCACCAAAATAACTCCATAGCTACTGCCAAATACTCAGAAAACACCTGCTGGCTTGCTGCATCAACACCCACGAAGATACGCCATGAAATCGACGGGGAAAACTATACCAAAATGACGAGCTCGCGACGTAGAGCAACTCCCGTAAAACTTCCGAATTGAAAGGATCAAAGTCCATGGATTATTTATGAAATCTCCCTCTGATTTTCTGAAGCTTTTGGGTGATTTTTATGAATTAAAACGAAGCTGGAACACCTTTTATAAAGCAAAACTGACTTAGGATGCGGGCCCCACCTTGACGTATCTGCTTGCGCGGTCTTACGAAGACGTGAATTTCTCTCTATTCTGAAGTCGTATGGACAAACAGTTTAGTGTATTGGAAACTAGACTCGTAGTCCTTCGATTTGGTATATTGGGGGCCCATTAAATCTTTATAGATAGGGAGAAACACCCCAAGACATTTAACCCAAATTTGAAGAGAATTCCTTAAAGGAATTTACAATAACTTTTTCCGACTTTTGTTTCGCAACTTGCTTGACTTCAAAACTTATCATACGACCATTTTGCAATTATAATACCTCATAACACATACTTATTAGTATATTAGACACTATTAGTCTTACCCCAAAGTCATGGGTTACTGTAAACCTTCCAAACGGGCGAGGTGTTACACGAGGCATTTCTTTAACTCAAACTTTCGAGTAAAGAATTCCTTTAACCTAGAACCTTGGTTTAATTCTTTGATATTACCAAGAATATTGTTGGAAGTCAACAATTTCCAAAGTTGAAGCTCTAAAATGAGGAACGGCCATAAAGACCAAACAAATGGCCCGGGCACCGAACTACCGGTCCCGACAAGCCATACATGACTTGGGCCGCTACAAGTATGCTCTAATGGTACAAGAAATGCAAAAACATGTAAATGACTGAAAAGGGTCATTACATCATAATATATGGGTGTGCATTATTTTTTATGATTTTAATGAATATTCAAAAAGTTTCTCTCAAAATTTTTTCAAACTAATTAAAATTTTCATTTTTATTCAAAAGTAATTTAATTGGAAAATTAAATTGTGAAATCAGTTTTTTATAATGAATAATGAAGAATTGTAGCAAAATAATTATTTTTATCGATTTAAATGATAAAAGCTCAATAAATTAACTAAAAATTTAATTTTTCTTAGTCCTGGTTCTTACTATTGGTTAAATTCAAATGAACCAGGTTCGTTAGTTGGACCAATTTAATAGACCCAATTCAGACATTCAATTTGAGCCTAATACTCACATACGTGGCCCACTTACCCATAATTTCCCAATTAAATCCCAAATTAAATACCCTAATCAGATATTACTCCCTCACCAATACATACACACATATATACCTATACACACATACACGCGCCCCTATTATTCCACAAAAGACCGCAACAACTCTCCTCACGTGCACATTACCCACATTACACCATCTTTTTCATAACCTCCATTTCTCTCTCAGAAGAACAAACCCAGAACTCAACTCCATCAAACAGCTACCAAACTCCGTCCAAGTACCTAGGATTCCATCTAAGCCATGAACAGCCACATAGTGGTTCTTGAAGGTTCTAGAACAAATCCACCTCATCGATCCAACGTTTCAATCCCTGAAATTATCGTGAGGAACATTTGATATCATCTGAAAATTATACTAAGAGATACATATGTGCCCTAAACTTGTGGAATCAAATTCATAGATAAAAATCCCTAAAAATTTCCATCCAAAATCCCCAAATTCCCCCCCTCAAATTCGAGCAGTAGAAGTCTCCTATATACACCCCTCCCCTCTTACTATTTTGGGGATAACAATTAAGAGTTTAGGTCATATCTGTCAGAATTTTGGTTAAAAAAATAGAGATTGAAAATTAAGGTTTTAGGTAAAATTTGTTGAAATTTTGGTCCAGAAAAATCGAGGTAAAAATTGAATATTTAGGTCGATTCGGGGAGTTTTTAATGAAACTTCGAGAGGTTTTTGGAGGTTCTAAAAGTTTCCTTAAGATCTTTTCTTTGAAATTTCATAGTATCATGGAGGGTTTTTTCCTCTTGCCATTGAAATCAGAAAAAACTTTGATTCATCGGCTAATCGAACTGATCCCAAAAGCTCAACTCGTCGTCTCAGTCTTGCTGCTCCTAAAAAGGTAATATTCCCTCGTCCTTTCATTCTTGATGTGGATCTGAATGTAATTGTGTGCCTTTGTTTAGGTTGTTGTATGGTTTTGCTACTGTTTTATTGTTGATTATACCAACTTACTTTCTCTCAGGTGCTCCTAGGCCTGAGATTCGCATCAACGTCCCAAATAGTGGGTTGGTTTCTATTTTTCTTTGAGATGCCTCATCATTCGAATATTTTTCTTAATAGCCATGTTATAATTTGTATCCTAGTGATTTCTCATGATCAAAGAGATGGAAAGAAAGGATGATTCATGACTATAAAGGAACTATTTGCAATATATGTGAAACACATTAAAAGTTTCCGAAAGGAAAACAATGATAAATACATAGCCTAGTTCCCATCTTCTCCTATCATAAATAGAGTTGTAAATTTTGATGAAATGGCTTATTTAGTGTCATCTTATTAGAATTTTGATGTGCCAAACATGGGCAGTACCCATTGCACTCTTTTTTGAACCTCTTAACTAAACATAGAAGCCCTCTTGTTACATAAAACATCATTGATCCTCGCTTTTCCATGTATCTCGTTGCTTTAAGTCACATGCCTGGTCTATTTTTTTCTTTAGAGTATTTGATAATCCATGCCAATTATGCATAACCTTTTGTTTGTTGGCCAAATTTCATTTCAATAACAGGTGTTTTGACTATCGAAACAAATGACTTATCTTCTATTAAAATTAGTAGCCTATGTTTGATTTGAGTGAACTTTGCAGTCTAATATGTATGTTTTATCCTAATTTGAGTTTGATTCATAAAAATATATTCTAATTCTTATATGTTCTTTGCATGAACTCCTCCACACGAGTCCTCACAAACTCTAGCTCACCATTCTTGCATCTCTGTTGGATAGAGTCCCAAAAATCGAATCTATCTCGATTCCAAATGTGGACTAGCATTTAACAAGTGGTGATATACGGTGGTATGCAGGGCTGTATTTTGATTTATAGGGTGTTGAAGAGAAAATAGGCTAAAACCTAAAATAGCTTAAGCATATTAGTTCAGGTTGGGGGTGAAGGCCTTCCTACTATGACACTGGAAGCTTTTAAGTAGGTGTGGGATATACTGAGTGGGTTGGTTGGTGCTGGAGCCATACCCGCAGCTTTTGCAAATCATGCCTTGGATAATCAGCCAGCGGGTACTATAACACCTAGGATGGATGCAGCTTCGGGTACAAATGATATCTTCAGGCCAATGCTAGGCCCGATTATGACTGGATATGAGCATGAGATGCTGACTAAGTTCCTTAAAATGTAACCTCTGACATTTCAGGGTACAAACAAGGAGGATGCCTATGAGTTAATCATGGATTTCCATGAGAGGTTGCACAAGTTGAGTATTGTACGTCAGCATGGAGTTAAGTTTGTCACTTTTCAACTGCAGGGTGATGCCAAGAAGTGGTGGAGGTCTCATGTTGAGTGTCGGTCTTCTATTCTACCTCCACTAACTTGGGATCAGTTCCACGCATTGTTTCTAGAGAAATACATTCCCTGTACTTTGAGGGACCGGAAGAAAGATGAGTTTCTGAACTTGGAGCAGTGCAGCATGTCGATCCCGGCTTATGAGGCTAAGTTCCATGCGTTGTCTTATTTTGCTACACAGATGTTGGGTTCTGAGGAGGAACGGGTTCAGTTGTTTGTCAAGGTTCTGAATAGTGAACTACAGGTACTGTCACTGCATATGACTTCTTCAGGAAAGGGCTTTAATGATGTGGTGGATTATGTGAAGAAGATAGAAGTAGTTAGGCAAGCGGGGCAGGCGAAGGCTTTAGCCAAGAAGCCCCGAAATGAGGTAAATTTTGGTGGTTCATACTCCAGGGGCCAGCATCAATAGTCTTACCCGGCCCGTCCTATTCAGTCAGCTCGGCTAGCTACTACAGGTGGTCATCAGGGAGCTCAATCTTCAACTCCTAGAGGCCAAGGAGCGTCTTATACATCATCTAGCAGACCTACTCTTGACCGTGATTTCTTCCATTGTGGTGAGTTGGGCAACTTTAAGAGGGAGTGTCCACATAGACGGATAGGTAATAAGGGTCAGCAGCAGACTAGAGTAGTGGTTTTGGCAGGCAGAGGCGGTAATACTAGGGGCCGTCCACAGGGTGGGCGAGGTAATTTTCAGGGAGGCCAGGGAAACAAGGGGAATGGCGGTGCAGGCAGGGGTGTAGTGCAGCCAGCCCAGGAACTTTCCGGTATTGATGATCGGGCTCATTGCTATGCATTTCTAGGGAGGACCGAGGTGGAAGCCTCAGATGCGGTGATCACATGTACAATTCTTGTCTGCGATAAAATGGCTTCGGTATTATTTAACCAAGGCTCTACATATTCTTATGTGTCTGTGAGTTTAGCTATGGGGCTGGATTTGATTTGTGATATCCTTGATTCCCCTATCCATGTTTCTACCCCGGTTGGAGAGTCTGTGATGGTGACTCATGTATATCGTGATTGTTCTATGGTGTTTGTGGGGTTGCATACTTGGGTAGACTTGGTAATTCTAGATATGACTGATTTTAATATTATCTTGGGTATAACCTGACTATCTCCTTATCATGCTGTGTTGAACTATAATACCAAGACTGTGGCTTTAGAGATTCTGGGTATGGATAGACTAGAGTAGGAGGGTGTGTACAGGCCTAAGCCAGTTAAGATAATATCATTTGTTCGGGCTAGGAATCTAGTGGGGAGGGATGTATAGCCTTCTTGACTAATCGCCGGGATGATAGTGTGGAGTCCCCTCCTATTGAGTTAGTTCTAGTGGTTTCCAAATTTTTAGAGGTGTTTTCAGCGGACTTGCCTGGTATGCCTCCGGACAGGAATATAGATTTTTGTATTGATTTGGAGCCAAGCACTCATCCCATTTCCATTCCTCCATATCGTATGGCTCCGGCAGAGTTAAGGGAACTTAAGACTCAGCTGCAGGAACTCCTAGATAAGGGATTTATACGTCCTAGTGCTTCGCCTTGGGGTGCTCCAGTTTTATTTGTAAAGAAGAAGGATGGTAGTATCCGGATGTGCATAGATTATATGCAATTGAACAAGGTGACCATCCAGAATAAGAACCCTCTACCCCGTATAGACGATTTTTTTTACCAACTTCAGGGTGCATCAGTGTTCTCAAAAATCGATTTGAGGTCGGGGTACCATCAGTTAAAGATTAGGCCTGAGGATATTCCAAAAACTGCTTTTCGGACTCGGTATAGACATTATGAGTTTCTAGTAATGTCGTTTGGTTTGACCAATGCACTGGAAGCATTCATGAGTTTGAAGAATGGGGTTTTTAAGTCCTACTTGGATTCCTTCATAATCGTGTTCATCGATGATATTTTGATCTACTCTAAGAGTAGGGAGGAACATGCTGATCACCTTCGTATTGTGTTGGATATCTTGAGGCACCAAAAGTTTTATGCAAAATTAACTAAGTGTGAGCTTTGGTTGAATTCTATGGCATTCTTGGGGCTTGTATTGTCAGAAAGGGGAATGATGGTGGATCCCCAGAAAATTGAGGCAGTCAAGAGTTGGGTTCGGCCTAGCTTTGTGACAGAGGTGAGGAGTTTTGTTGGGCTTGCGGGGTACTACCAGAGTGTTGTTAAGGATTTTGCTTCTATTGCTACTCACCTAACCAGGCTGGCACAGAAGGAGGTACCGTTCGTGTTGTCCGACAAGTGCGAGGATAGCTTTCAAAGGCTCAAGACACTTCTGACCATGGCTCCTATTTGTCCTTGCCGATTGAAGGTAAAGACTTTGTTATTTACTGTGATGCTTCACATTCTGGTTTGGGTGTTGTGTTGATGTAGGATAGGAATGTTATAGCCTATGCATTCACATTAAAAATTTGGAGACACTACCTTTATGGTGTCAAGTGTGAGGTGTTCACAGATCAGCGCAGTCTGCAGCACACGTATTCACTCAGAAGGATTTGAATTTGAGGCACATGAGATGGATTGAGCTATTGAAGGATTATGATGTGACCATTCAGTACCATCCAAATAAGTCTAATGTGGTGGCAGACGCAGTAAGCCAGAAAACTGTTAGCATGGGTAGCTTGGCTTGTTTGGGGGTGTCCAAACGACCTCTAGCTAAGGAAATTCGGACTTTGGAGGCCAAGTTCATGCACTTGGGTGTTTCAGATCAAGGTGGGTTATTATCTAGCATTGAGGTCAAGGCCACCTTCATAGAGAAAATAAAGGCAAAACAGTTTCAGGATCAGAAACTGAGTAAGTTGCGAGGTAAGGTAATATTCGAAGAGTCCAGAGACATCATGTTAGACTCTGGTGGAGTGTTGCATTTCAGAGAGAGGATTTGTGTTCCTCGAGTGGATGATATGATTCAAAAAATATTGGCAAAAGCTCATGGTTCACGTTACTCAATTCATCCAGGTGTAACTAAAACGTACAGGAACTTAAGGCAGCATTATTGGTGGTCCGGGATGAAAAGGGACATAGTTGATTTTGTGTCCAAATGTCAGAACTGCCAGCAGTTAAAGTACGAACATCAGAGACGTGCAGGACTACTTCAAAGAATGACAATTCCAGAGTGGCAGTGGGAAAGGACAGCCATGGATTTCGTGGTGGATCTTCCCAAGACATTGGGGAAGTATGACTCAATTTGTGTCATTGTTGACAGGCTAACCAAGTCCGCTCATTTCATTCCGGTCAGGGTAGATTACAATTCATAGTAATTGGCTAAGATCTACGTGAAGGAGATTGTGAGACTGCATGGGGTACCACTATCCATCATTTCAGACAGGGTTACACAGTTTACTTCTAAGTTCTGGGGAAATTTACATAAAGAGTTGGGTACACAGCTCACTTTTAGCATAGCCTTCCATCCTCAGACTGATGGTCAGTCAGAAAGGACAATCCAGGTATTGGATGACATGCTGAGAGCATGTGTGATGGACTTCGGGGGTCATTGGGACCAGTTTCTACCATTGTTCAAATTCTCGTACAACAATAGCTACCACTCCAGTATTGACATGGTAGTGTTTGAGGCATTGTATGGGAGGAACTGCAGACCACTGATTTGGTGGGTTGAGGAAAGCGATGTAAAGCCTCTGGGCGTAGACTTAGTAAAGGAAGCACATGAAAAGGTAAGGGGCATTCAGGCCAAGTTACTGGCTGCTCAAAGTAGGCAGATGGAGTATGCAGATCACAAGGTCCGGGACATGGACTTTTAGGCTGGTGAATAGGTATTGGTGAAGGTGTCACCAATGAAAGGGGTTATGCGGTTTGGTAAGAAGGGCAAGCTTAGCCTCGGTCCATCGGTCCGTTTGAAGTTCTTGAAATTATGAGGCCAGTGGCATACAGGTTAGCACGTCCACCTAGTTTGTTAGGCGTCCATCTGGTATTCCACATATCCATTCTTAAACGATACCATGGGGATGGGGATTACATCATCTAGTGGGATAAGGTACTTTTCAATAAGGATCTTCGTTATGAGGAGGAACCAGTTTTGATTCTTGCTCAGGATGTCTGGAGGTTGAGGACATAGGTGATTGATATGGTGAAGGTTCAGTGGAAGCATCGTCCAGTTGAGGAAGACACTTAGGAAACCTAGAAGGACATGTGGGACAAGTACCCTCGACTGTTTGAGGATTCAGGTACTACACCTTCCTCCTTTTATTTCCGTAATTTTGGGTTTGATCATTCGGGGATGAACGATGGTTAATTGGTATCTATTTTAATGACCAGGTCTATCGTTATGGGTAGTCCAATCGTGCCATGTTTTAGAGTTAGCAAACTCCGAGTTTGGGAGTTTGAAATTCTGGGCTAGGCTAGCCTCTGCCGATTTTGAAGCGACGTAGAGTCTAGGGAAATCCGGGTAAGGATTGGTCTATGTATATTGTTTTGAGCTAGTTTCCATGTATCCAAGACATAAAGGAGTCCGGGAGACTTTTCGAAATCGAGTTTGGGTAAGTAGAACTCCCGGAATTACGTTTGACGTAAAAATGTTATTTTGGGTCATCAGGGAAAGTAGGTGTGTTTTAAAATGGCCAAAACTGATAAGTTTCCAGACCTTCTGTCCATGATGAGCGCAACGGTCTGCCATAGCGACCTCCGTTATAGCGGTGGAAAATAGTGCTATAGCAGTGGTCAAGGCGGTCAACACCCACTTACGACCACTATAGTGAAAGTCGTCCGCTATAGAGGGACCGCTATAGCAGAGCGGGGACCTCTATAGTGGGCCAACGGGATTTTAATGTAGAAACTTCCCCAAAATAGTTCAATTTTCTACAATTCATTTGGGAGAATAACTAGGGCGATTTCAGGCATTTTTCCTCCTTTTTCCTTCGAATTTCTTCCCTAAGGTAAGGTTTCTACTCCCCAATGCTTGTACTACGTTTCCTATGTGGTAGAATTGCTAGGAGGGAACTTGGGAAAAGCTTGGAATAACCTAGGAATGGTAGAATCCGGGGAAGGAAGGGGATTCCAAGCATGAATGTTCTTGGGCTTTGTTAAAATTATGTTATTATGATCATAGGTTGTTAAATTCTCTATTTTTAATCATAAAAATGATTGAAGTAGGTGAATTAACGGTGGAAAAGCCTGGGAAAAGGGCGGGATGATTATGGGCGGCCTTGGGTTTGGGGATTTGGTGTAATCCGGGTACTGTGCAGGCCTTGTGTGTTAATTTTATGTACTTATGTGTTATTTTAGACCAAGAACGAGAAAGGAATCCGGAACACGGGAAAGCTCGGGTTGAATAGAGCTTGGATTATTTCCAGGTAGGTGATGGCTTACGATTTTTGTGAATGTTGTATATCCTTGTACTCATATCTAAGTGATTATATGAATTACATTGCTTAGGGAAGTTGTGTGGAATGTCTAAGGTTCCTACTTTACAGTCTGTGCTTTGAATGGTATTTGCTTGTTGGTTTACAAGTTGTTAGTTCATGCATTTGACTGTGGATTATTGACATTCGGTTGGCTCGGATACCACGCCTTGTACAGGTATAATAAATAGTTGGCACGGGTACCACGCTTGGTAAAAAATATACTAACGGTTGGCTCGGGTACCACGCCTGGTACGGGTTTACTGTTGTTGCATCATTGCATTTTTATTATTGTGTTGCATTGACTGATATTGGTTCCGTGAGTGGAATGGTCTATTTAATGAAATGTGTTATTAGTTTGGTGGCCCTTGAGAGGCCGGGGAAATTCTGTATAACTGTTGTGTTGGTCTTGGTATAGGCCGGTTTGATTTAAGGTACATTGTGTTGTCTAAAATGGATCCCAGGGTGGGTCCGGGCTAGATGGAAAGGTATAGTTAATGGTATATGGTTGTGGCTTAGAGTTAGATGGTGGATTTCATGTGGAACAGGCTAAGTAGAGACTTGTAGTCTAGGTGTGTCTGTGGCTATTGTTGCATGTTTTCCATACCTTTTACTTGATATTGTTGTACTGCTTATACACTGTTTATTTGGAAACTGGCATATGATCCTACCATTACACAGTGGTGGTGTACTAATACTGCACTTGCTTTTCTTTCGGTGAGTACAGGAAATCTTCCAGCGGCTGAAACGCGACCTCACCTTTAGCACCGATGATTTTTGACTTCAAGGGTGAGCTGTTTGATCAAGATACCTTGGGCTTATCTTTAGAGTTGCAGTCCACTTGTCTCAGACTTGAAACTATTTCCGTATTTTCTTTTGGGGTTGCATCCCTGCGTCCTAGATATTGGTAGTGATGTTTGGTACAACGACTTTCAGTTCCTAGGAGGGATTTTCCGCCGGATATATATATTAAAGCTTTAGTTTTTGCATTATTTAATTGCTAGTTTACTTATGTTGCTGGTTTTAGGCTGTTAGTCTAAGCAAAGGGTTGAAATCTATTGGTTCGCTCATCCGGGGGTTGGGTGGGTGCCACTCACGACGGTTTGGGTCATGACAGTTTCTATGGTTAACTGTTGGAATGGTTCTTGTGTAGACCGGGTTTGCATTTTTTAACACCATAGCTGATGTATTAGAGAACCTCACTTAGTCTGGATTACTTGAAAGTTTGGTCGTAGTGATAGGTGGTCTATCTGCCTGTGCAGTTGGGTATAACTTATTGTTGTAAGGTAGTTTACTTGGTTAACACGGGTTGGTAGTCCCGGTCTTGACTTGTTCTGCCAGAGTGATGATTAAAAGTGTTGTTATATACACTAACATGGATGATATGTTATGTCAAATAGGCTTGTGCTTGTTGGTGGGGCGGTTGAGTCAGGGTGATAAATCAAGGTGTTGAAGGTTGTCTAACATTTGGCTAGTAGTGGTGGATAGTAGACTCAAATGTTTAGACTGGAACCTGTAAGGTATTTTGTAGTGTATGGCAAGATGGGTTGACTGGGGAAATAGATGGGTAGACTGGAGAAATAGATGTGTAGGCTCGGGAAGTCTTAGTGTTACTAGTAGCAGTTAGCTATGACCCTGATAGGATGGTGGTGGGTCGCTATATTATACCTTGGTAGTAAAGGTTATGGATAAGGTACTTGATTTTGCAACTTTATATTGCATATTTCTCGGATTTTTACATGATATTATGAGGTGACTTCGGGTTGAACAATGATGCCTATTAGTATGTGTTGTTTGTACTGATACTACTCCTATTATACCTCTTTGGGTATAGTTTGGTTGCAGGATCAATTGTTGTTACTCAGGTAATGCGGATAGCACTCTCTAGCAGCTTCTACCCCTCGTTTACATGATGGAAGTTGTGTTTGTTTTCGTATATTATATTTTTTCTTTAGAGCTCTTGTACCTATTTAGACTAGTTCCTAGATAGGGTTTTATTTAAGCTATGTAATAGATTCACTGCTCAAAGTTTTTGTAACTGTTTTTAAATATTAAAGGAAATTTTCATGTTTCTTATTCATTTCCGCAAGCCCATTTTAAATGGAATGGTAAGGGTTCTCCTATCTATGTGCTTAGAGTTGGTGCCCGCACGGCTCGATAGTTGGGTCATGATATGGCTAGACCATCACAGTCACGATGGTCAGCCGCGCGATGAAAAAGAACAAAGGGGCAGGGACTTCATCACTATCGCGAGAAAGAACCTCGCAATCGCGAACAACAAAGGGTGTCGAGTCCACAGGCCCTTCATCGCGATTGCATGAAAGGGACCTCACGATTGTGATGCCCAAAGAGGTAGACCATCATGATCTGTGGCCTTCCATACTGTCATGATTAAGGCTTGAGGCCAGCACCTGCAACAACAACTATAAACTTTCTCAAGTTACAAAATCACTGAATGGGCCTACGGGACTTATCTGGGACCCCATATGCATAAACAAACTATGATACCCTACTAGAAACGACATTCTGGACTCAAAACAATTGACAAAACCTCTATAAGAGGTCGTTTTGATGAAATGTTGATCCAAGTCAACACTTATGAATTTCAACCGAACACCCAAAATGAGCCCGACTCACCCAGAACTTGAACTAACCACCTACCTAACCCAAACTCGACATTCTGGAGTTGATGGAACTATCGAATTTCGAATCCATTGCTCTAATCATCAAAATTTGACCAAAGTCAAACTTCTAACTCCAACAGGCGTGAAATCTCAAAAAGTGAGATAAAACCATTTTGAAAGCTCCTAGGTCCCGACCAAGGGTCCAACTAGACCAAAATCCACATTTTAGAGCTAACAAATGTCACGACCCGATTTCTCAAGTCATGATGGCACCTACAATCCTTAGTAGGCGAACCAATTCTCGTAGCCCAGAACGGTTAGTAATGGGCTACTACCTAACCCAAATGCACCAGCAAGCAGAAATAAGCGAAAGCAAAACTCGAATATAAATACATAAAGGAAACTACACCAACCCCAAGACTTGGTATCAATAGTACAGAAGCTTCTAATAGGATACAAGTGCTAGTAGTAACAAAATACAACATAAATGGCCTCCGAAACTACAAGGAGCAACAATACAACAGATTAGATGCAGACAAGCCCTGACCGTCAGGCGTTCACCCTAGTCTCAAAGATCCAAAAGCTGCACGAGTCTCCAACGTGATCAATGAAGAAAGCTCAACTAATATCTGCACAAAAAAGTGCAGAAGTGTAGTATGAGCACCAAAACCACGGGTACTTAGTAGGTATCATAGGCCGACTGAGCGCATATAAGATATAAAAGCAGTAAGTAAAAGATAGAAAGAAAGCAGTCACTAAGGCAATAAGCAAGGCAAAAGGAGCTAGCACAGATCATCCATAACCAAGAGCTTCAAGTAACACATGCTAGCACAGAGATACAATTACATAGAATCACAGGTGAAGGAAAGGAGAACGCACCTGGAGTCCTTGCACAACAATATAAGTAAGTAGAGAGAAAGTTGAAAAAATGGCGGTATACCGGTAACCTCAAGTGAAAGGAAAAGACGGATAGCAGTCTAACATACACAAAATAGAATCAACTTGTATAAGGAAATCATAACACCAATCCAATCATATGATAGCATAACCAGGGAATCACCTCAGAAGTACAACCCTAGGATGAAATAACTAGGCCACAATAACCGAAAGATACCACTCAGCTTCCCAGAACAATAGAACCAGAGTCTCACACTCTGCTCAGAAGGCCACACAAAAGTGCCTCAATAAGATAGGACTCCAATGCCCTATTAATAATCAAAAATCTCACAACCAAAGCCTCAACAGGCTAGCCATCACTAATCTTTCAAGAACCGGGTGCCAAGACAAGCTCTAAGTAAAAACAGGAGTAAATATAGTCTACCTAAAGTCCCAACGGCCACCCATACAACCGAGGAACACAATCAAGTGAAAGCAAACCCTCCGGCATCCCATACTACCGGAGCGTACACTGAACACACAACAAACAAGGGTGGAATCCAATGCATGATATGATATGATGTGAAATAGAACCTCTGTATGTACCTCCTCCGGTGCCAATCAGGCCCAGCAGGCAGGTTCCATGGAAGGACTCAACCTGTATACCTCTACTCCACCGTATACCCTTCCCTCCGGTGCACGCAGCCCGAAGCCCCAGGCCGAGAGCGGCAAGGTCCATGGAGGTCCCCGACCCCATACTAAAACTCAGTATCAAGATATGTCATCCGGAAGCAAGTCCGAGATCAAGATAGAGACCCAGTCTCAAGTATGCATTCCCAGACCCCGTCCAGGACTAAAGTAGTAGAAAATGCCTCAAAAACCCCTCCAAGGGTGCCCAGGCGTAACCGGGTCTAAAACTGTAGTAAATCAATTCTAGTGCACCGCCCCGCAAAGACTAGTATCAGTAATAAAATCAAGTCTGGTGCTCTGCCCTGCAGAGACTAGTACCAGTAATAAAATCAGTGCGAAAACATCCAAAAATCTCCTTTTCTATCAACAACAGTACCAAAAATGGGCCCTCAAGGCCATGCAAATTTTGGAAAATTGCCAGTAGTGGCTCACAACCAAAACTGTAGTAAAACATGCAGGGGAAAACCTTTTTCATGGATGATATGCTCGCACACAAATATAAAAGTAGCCCAATGGCTCACAACAATTCCCTTCAGCCCTGCACATGCCGAATAGCTACTCAGAAGACATAACCATCCTAAAAGGATAATCTCTATGTTCGGGACTCGCGGACATTCCCAAATAGCACACCATCTACGTTCCAGAGTCAATACAAGGCCACAGAGGACCACAAAGGTAATATACATTACTACGTGAATACTACAAACAACGTATGAAATAGACGGACGAAAGGCGGACAAGGTCTGGGGTGCCAACCTATAACAACCCATCCAAGGATGCTAATTAATGCAGTTATAGCCTATATACGTAGAGTCTAGATAGGGGAAAATGATAACCTACCTGTCATTCGATGACTAGCTGTGGGAACGGCATCGTCCAGACTCGAACAGCTCCAGGAAGCTTTGAATCACATAACACAAATAATTTCAACTGAAGCCCCAAAGGCGTCTCTATGAAGCCTGACCAACCAAGGCAATGGAACAATTGCTAGAATCGACAAGGCTGCAAGAACGAGCCATAGCCAATTGATAAGGTGTTAATGTCACACTCTCGACCAGCCAACTCCAAAGCGTAAAAATGAGGCCAATAACAATAACAAATGGCAGATAAATCCAACAACAATACGTCAACCACATCTCCAAGGAGCAACGAGCTCCCGAGGCACTATTTCAAGGCATACTTCACGTTTGTCCAATCCAATCACTATCGTATGTGATCCCAAAAAGAATCGCACAATTTCCCAATACCTCCAGCACCTTACCATAACCAGAACACCACAACAATAACCAAACATAACAAGATAAAGGGGCTGTACAAAGCCACAAATCCAAAATACCACTTCGGGGCTCAGAAATCCATAAAACAATACTAGAACATATAATAACGAAGGAGGGTCGTAGGGGAGAGATTTACTTGACAAAAATATTCAATATCGCAAGATTAACAACCTGCCTCCTTGCAGGAACAACAAACATATCCAAATCCAATAAGAAACTACTACAAGTTATCAAAAAATACAACTTTTCGTGACTAGAAGCTTAGAATCTTGATTCAACAAATAGATAAGTGTACGGGATCCATACCTCACCAAAATAACTCCATAGATACTGACAAATACTCAGAAAACACCTGCTAGCTCGCTGCATCAACACCCACGAAGATACGCCATGAAATCGACGGGACAAACTATACCAAAATGACGAGCTCGCGACGTAGAGCAACTTCCGTTAAACTTCCGAATTGAAAGGATAAAAGTTCATGGATTATTTATGGACATTCCTTCTGATTTTCTGAAGCTTTGGGGTGATTTTTATGAATTAAAACGAAGCTGGAACACCTTTTATAAAGCAAAACCGACTTAGGATGCGGACCCCACCTTGACGTGTCTGCTTGTGCAGTCTTACGAAAATGTGAATATCTCTCTATTCGGAAGTCATATGGATGAATGATTTAGTGCGTTGGAAACTAGACTCGTAGACCTTCGATTTGGTATATTGGGGGCCCACTAACATTTTATATATAGGGAGAAACACCCCAATACATTTAACCCAAATTTGAAGAGAATTCCTTAAAGGAATTTACAATAACTTTTTCCGACTTTTGTTTCGCAACTTGCTTGACTTCAAAACTTATCATACGACCATTTTGAGATTATAATACTTCATAACACATCCTTATTAGTATATTAGACACTATTAGTCTTACCCCAAAGGCACGGGTTACTTTAAACCTTCCAAACGGGCGAGGTGTTACACGAGGCATTTCTTTAACTCCAACTTTCGAGTAAGGAATTCCTTTGACCTAGAACCTTGATTTAATTCTTTGATATTACCAAGAATGTTGACGGAAGTCAACGATTTCCAAAGTTGAAGCTCTAAAATAAGGAACGTCCATAAAGACCAAACAAACGGCCCGAGCACCGAACTACCAGTCCCGACAAGCCATAAATGACTTGGGCCGCTACAAGTAAGCTCTAATGGTACAAGAAAGGCAAAAATGTGTAAATGACCGGAAGGGTCATTACATCATCCACTACTAAAAAGACTTTCGTCCCCGAAAGTCAAGAAGAAAAAAAATACCAGAGATTTAAGGATAGCGGATACAACGCCCGCACTACTCTCTCAGACAACCCGGGTAACCTCCGCGACCGGACAGCACCCAATATAACAGAACCAAAGAAAGCAACCAAGCCTTAATTTCTTGCTAGCCAAGCTAGATTTCAACCTCCAAAGATCTGCCAACCCAAACTGAACCTCGAGAATCTTAACCAAAAAGCACCTACACCACACCAAAACCAGAGCACCAAGTTATCAACACAGAAAACTCGAATCCTTAAAACCATACCAAGTTTACTAGAAAATCCATCAACCCAAAACTCTAACTCATGAGCCCGTTGTTCCGCAAAAGCCTTTTTTTTCTTATTCTGAACTGAATCCTTTAGCACCACAAAAAGGAATGTGCATACAAGCTGAACACTCAAACCACCCTCGAAGCATCAACTGACACACCAGAGATCCATAATTCATGCTTATACATTACCACGAACGAAGTCACCCATTGTACAAATGTGTTTTAAGCCAAGATATAGGCTGCTAGCCTTTGCCATCCAAGATAACAACCCGTAGCATATCATTGAAACTAAAGTTACCTGCCTTGACTGACCACCAACCAATGAATGAACACTTTTGCTAACATCGAACTTGCTAACTGAACCGTGCCAGGTCTGAATCAACCGAAAGTAAATGAACTAGGGCAACCTTCCCAAAAGACCCAAACCAAAACCACGATCCTGCAAGAAGTGTGGTAAGCCTACCACGAAGTCTGTAACCATGAGCCAAGCTCCCAACTCTAGAAAACACTACTACTACTCTGAACACTCGAATACCATTTGAATGTGAAATTGCCTTACGAATCTCACCTCAGGAAGAAGTCCACCATACCACAAATATCAAGTCCAAACACCCCGAAGGCCAAGGAAAAAGGTGCCTAGGGTTCAAAGTTACCATCTAGCCATAGAAATTTTTGCATATACTTTCAACTCATTCCTTTGGTTCGAATCAACCGCTCTACTGGTTCTGCAAACACCAACCACTTCGAAGCATATATCATAACAAACTTCTAGTCCATACTGGCCGAGTCTAACCAACATTGGAACCCCACATAAGCAACAACTCTGGAGTAATGAATTAAACAAGCTTTCAAATCCTCGGCAAATGAATGGCGATTACTAGTCTCTAAGGATCATCAAAACTCAAAATAGCGTCGCTAGTCTCAACTCGCACAAGCTGACCACATAAAGCATACACCACTGCTGAAGGTCAAACTTACGCCGTTGAGTCTGTCAAACCATGGTAGAAGGACCTCGTACTAACTAGAACACTGCTGAAATCTAGAATATCCTGCCTTTTCCCGAGGTTAGCCAAGGACTAGGTGTCCAAGGCCAATAGCTGCATCCACAACTGAAGTAAAAAAGCTAAGTTGCCCGCACCCACTTCCTCCCGGCACTAGGATGTTGCAACCAAATAGAACTACCATGAACCATTCGATGTAACCTGCCAAGCCATGATTCTGAACCCCAACTTTCAAAACTACCAACTAAAGACTTGGTCGAACCAGGATGCTGCTAATGAACTCGTAAGAACCCAAGCCAACTAGGCCTGAATATGCAAATTGCCAAGACCGCGGTTGCTACTGAAACAAAACCAATCGATGGAAAACCCACATCAATGTGTAGATGGCTGAATCGAATCACCGACACACAATCCCAAAGCAAACCTTCATCGCCACCTCAGGCAACAACGAGGACACATAAACACATACAAAGATTTATCTCCCTTCTTTTTCAACTAAACAAAAATGCTTCCTTAGCACATACTAAACCTTACAAATCCTTTCTCGAATAAGAACCTGAAGCCATTACCTTACTACTCACAGCTACACATCAAATTCAATAAGGCAGGAGAAGAATGGGCCGGATGCCCAACTCACCCAAAATGCTTACAAATACAACCTAACCACGAGGTTACGATCAACACTCAGTCGGAAGTTCTTAAAGTCAAGACCCAATCACGATGCCAACATCCAGAGTTCATCGAAAGAACTACGATCAAGATTAATTCCAACTGGAGCTAGGGATACAACAAAACACCCAACGGACCAGGAAGTGAAGGAGAATATGGGAACAAACCACATACCTACCAACCTCCTAAACTAATCAACAAAGAGGGTCGACTCTAGACACTCGGGAAACCAATCCAATATATGCACACTAGCATAACCAATATCTCCCAACTGAGGCAAAATCTCAACTCTGGCCCAACTACTGGTAATACACCGAACCATCACACGGATCTCTAGCCACGCTAGATAACGGCCTAGGCAACAACCATCTAGGACCGCTCAACAAGGGAAACCCAACCAAAAGTCCAGAATCACAATGAAACAGGGGTAACCCAACTAGAAACAGAATAACAAGAACTACCCACGAGCTACAACTCCAGGAAAACACCTCTCAAGCTAACTTACCCCCATCCACTACTAAAGAATAAACTACCAATAAAATAAAATATCGGTACTACAATTCGGGTAGCCAAACAACTTAAACAAATAGCAGGTAGGCATACAAGAAAATAAATGACAGAAGGGATAGAATCGCAACGCGAGCAGGACTATCACAAGTCAAAGGTAGCAAAAGCCTAACCTGGAGCAACGATATCAGGAACCTCTACCTCTGGCCCACTAAGAGGAGCATCAAGCTTATGGGGTCTAACTATGGACCGAGTGGTCAAAATTGAAGCCCCAACCAGCCCTCGCTGGGGAAAAACTCAATAAAGGTGATCAATCTCTCCACAATGATAACAACCAGGCTGTCTGGGATGCACAATCCTGGGGCAATTCCTAGCAAAGTGCCCATGCTCACCACACCAAAAACAGCCTATACCAGATGAAATCCGATGGGAAAATCTTGCCTCGTACTCCAATATCGACAGACAACCCTGCTGAAGAACTATAAGCTTAACTATAACTGAAGCACCACTCACAGAACTAGGTACTGAAACACTCACCGGAGGACTCAGAGTCCTAGACACGATGTCCTGAAGCGCTGAGGTCGCTATAAATCCAGTCAAAGGTTGGGCTGACCCCACACCCCTATCTAGTGCGGTAAACCCTCACTCTTGAGTCCTGGCGCTAGTGGAAGCACTGAAGCAACAGGCGCAGAAGCCTTGGCACCAACCGCTATCGCATTCGTCTGAGGAATTCGAGAATGAATGAACAACCAAAGTTTCAAAGTCAATAGAGCAAGGAGCGCACGATGAGGAGCCAAGAAGATGAAATATTTCCTAACAATGCCCTATAGCCTCCCGCAGATAGGATACGGACGTCATCGTACCGATCCACGAGACTCTACTTAGACACTTGCTTCTGTACCATGACACCGGTGAACCTAGAGCTCTGATACCAAGCTGTCACGACCCGATTTCTCAAGTCATGATGGCACCTACAATCCCCAGTAGGCGAACCAATTCCCGTAGCCCAGAACGGTTAGTAATGGGCTACTACCTAACCCAAACGCACCAAAAAGCAGAAATAAGCGAAAGCAAAACTCAAATATAAATACATAAAGGAAACTACACCAACCCTAAGTCTTGGAATCAATAGTACAGAAGCTTCTAATAGGATACAAGTGCTAGTAGTAACAAAATACAACATAAATTGCCTCCAAAAGTAAAAGGAGCAACAGTACAATAGATTAGATGCAGAGAAGCCCCGACCGCCAGGCGCTCACCCTAGTCTCAAAGATCCAAAAGCTGCACGAGTCTCTAACGTGATCAATGAAGAAAACTCAGCTAATATCTACACAAAAAAGTGCAAAAGTGTAGTATGAGCACCAAAACCATGGGTACTCAGTAGGTATTATAGGCCGACTGAGCGCATATAAGATATAAATGCAGTAAGTAACAGATAGCAAGAAAGAAGTCACTGAGGCAATAAGCAAGGCACAAGGAGCTAGCACATATCATCTATAACCAAGAGCTTCAAGTAACACATGCTAGCACAGAGATACAACTACATAGAATCACAGGTGAAGGAAAGGAGAACGCACCTGGAGTCCTTGCACAATAATATAAGAAAGTAGAGAGAAAGTTGAGAAAATGGCGGTATACCGGTAACCTCAAGTGAAAGGAAAAGACGGAGAGCAGTCTAACATACTCAAAATGGAATCAACCAGTATAAGGAAATCATAACACCAATCCAATCATATGATAGCATAACCAGGGAATCACCTCAGAAGTACAACCCTAAGATGAAATAACTAGGCCACAATAACCGAGAGATACCACTCAGCTTCCCATAAGAATAGAACCAGAGTCTCACACTCTGCTCAGAAGGACACACAAAAGTTCCTCAATAAGATAGGACTCCAAAGCCCTCTCAATAATCAAAAATCCCACAACCAAAGCCTCAACAGGCTAGCCATCACTAATCTTTCAAGAACAGGGTGCCAAGACAAGCTCTAAGTAAAAACAGGAGTAAATATAGTCTACCTACAGTCCCAACGGCCGCCCATACAATCGAGGAACACAATTAAGTGAAAGCAAACCCTATGGCATCCCATACTACTGTAGCGTACACTGAACACACAACAAACAAGGGTGGAGTCCAATGCATGATATGATATGATATGAAATAGAACCTCTGTATGTACCTCCTCCGGTGCCAATCAGTCCCAGCAGGCAGGTTCTATGGAAGGACTTACCTGTATACCTCTACTCCACCGTATACCCTTCCCTCCAGCGCACGTAGCCCGAAGCCCCAAGCCTAGAGCGGCAAGGTCCATGGAGGTCCCCGACCCCATACTAAAACTCAGTATCAAGTTATGTCATCCGGAAGCAAGTCCGGTATCAAGATAGAGACCCAGTCTCAAGTATGCATGCCCAGACCCCGTCCAGGACTAAAGTAGTAGAAAATGCCTCAAAAACCCCTCCAAGGGTGCCCGGGCGTAACCGGGTCTAAAACTGTAGTAAATCAAGTCTAGTGCTCCGCCCCGCAGAGACTAGTATCAGTAATAAAATCAAGTCTGGTGCTCTGCCCTGCAGAGACTAGTACCAGTAATAAAATCAGTGCGAAAACATCCAAAAATCCCCTTTTCTATCAACAACAGTACCAAAAATGGGCCTTCAAGGCCATGCAAATTTAGGAAAATTGTCAGTAGTGGCTCACAGCCAAAACTGTAGTAAAACATGCAGGGGAAAAACTTTTTCATGGATGATATGCTCGCACACAAATATAAAAGTAGCCCAACGGCTCACAACAATTCCCATCAGCCCTGCACAGGCCCAATAGCTACTCAGCAGACATAACCAGCCTAAAAGGATAATCTCTATGTTCGGGACTCGTGGACATTCCAAATAGCCCACCATCTATATTCCAGAGTCAATACAAGGCCACACAGGACCACAAAGGTAATATACATTACTACGCGAATACTACAAACAACGTATAAAATAAACGGACAAAAGGCGGACAAGGTCTGGGGTACCAACCTATAACAACCCATCCAAGGATGCTAATTAATGCAGTTATAGCCTATATACGCAGAGTCTAGATAGGGGGAAAACCATAACCTACCTGTCATCCGATGACTAGCTGTGGGAACGGCATCGTCCAAACTCGAACAACTCCAGGAAGCTTTGAATCACATAAAACAAATAATTTCAACTGAAGCCCCAAAGGCGTCTCTATGAAGCCTGACCAACCAAGGTAATGGAACAATTGCTAGAATCGACAAGGCTGCAAGAACGAGCCATAGCCAATTGATAAGGTGTTAATGTCACACTCGCGACCAGCCAACTCCAAAGCATAAAAATGAGGCCAATAACAATAACAAATGGCAGCTAAATCCAACAACAGTACGTTAACCACATATCCAAGGAGCGACGAGCTCCCGAGGCACTATTTCAAGGCATACTTCACGTTTGTCCAATCCAATCACTATCGTATGTGATCACAAAAAGAATCGCACAATTTCCCAATACCTCCAGCACCTTACCATAACTAGTACACCACAACAATAACCAAACATAACAAGATAAAGGGGTTGTCCAAATCCACAAATCCAAAATACCACTTCGGGGCTAAGAAAATCCATAAAACAATACTAGAACATATAATAACGAAGGAGGGTCGTAGGGGAGAGATTTCCTTGACTAAAATATTCAATATCCCAAGATTAACAACCTTCCTCCTTGCAGGAACAACAAACATATCCAAATCCAATAAGAAACTACTACAAGTTATCAAAAAATACAACTTTTTGTGACTAGAAGCTTAGAATCTTGATTCAACAAATAGATAAGTGTACGGGATCCATACCTCACCAAAATAACTCCATAGCTACTTACAAATACTCATAATACACCTGCTAGCTCACTGCATCAACACCCACGAAGATACGCCATGAAATCGATGGGACAAACTATACATAAATGACGAGCTCGCGACGTAGAGCAACTTCCGTTAAACTTTCGAATTGAAAGGATCAAAGTCCATGGATTATTTATGGACTTTCCTTCTGATTTTCTGAAGCTTTTGGGTTATTTTTATGAATTAAAATGAAGCTGGAACACCTTTTATAAAGCAAAACCGACTTAGGATGCGGACCCCACCTTGACGTGTCTGCTTGCGCAGTCTTACGAAAATGTGAATATCTCTCTATTCTGAAGTCATATGGATGAATGATATAGTGCATTGGAAACTAGACTCGTTGACCTTATATTTGGTATATTGAGGGCCCACTAACCTTTTATAGATAGGGAGAAACACCCCAAGACATTTAACCCAAATTTGAAGAGAATTCCTTAAAGGAATTTACAATAACTTTTTTCGACTTTTGTTTCGCAACTTGCTTGACTTCAAAACTTATCATACGACCATATTGCGATTATAATACCTCATAACACATCCTTCTTAGTATATTATACACTATTAGTCTTACCCCAAAGACACGGGTTACTTTAAACCTTCCAAACGGGCGAGGTGTTACACGAGGCATTTCTTTAACTCCACCTTTCGAGTAAGGAATTCCTTTGACCTAGAACCTTGATTTAATTCTTTGATATTACCAAGAATGTTGAAGGAAGTCAACTATTTCCAAAGTTGAAGCTCTAAAATGAGGAACGGCCATAAAGACCAAACAAACGGCCCAGGCACCGAACTACCGGTCCCGACAAGCCATAAATAACTTGGGCCGCTACAAGTAAGCTCTAATGGTACAAGAAAGGTGAAAACGTGTAAATGACCGGAAGGGTCATTACAACAAAACTGTCAGAATTCAATTCTGAGAATGCTTACTATGAATGTTGACTAAAGTCAATTATTTCCGAAGTTAAAGCTCTAAAATAGGGAAATGGTCATAAAGACCAAACGAGTGGCCCGAGCACCAAACCACCGGTCCCAGCAAGTAATCAGTGACTTGGGACCGCTACAGGTAAGCTTTAATAGTATTAAGAAAGAAAAACGCAAAAATGATCGGAATGGTCATTATATCATCCACTACTAATAAGGACTTTCTTCCTCAAAAGTATGGAAAAGGGAGTACTTGAAGGCTCAAATAATTGTGGCTACTGAGCCCGCATTGTTCTCTCGGTCACCCAAGTAGCCTTCTCGACTAGACAATTCCTTCACTTAACCTTAACTATAGGAATCTCTCTGGACCTGAACCTCTTGATATCTATTGCTAAAATGGTTACCGGCTCCTCAACAAAATCCAAACTCTCATCTAACTGCTCTGAATCCCACCGTAACATATGTGACTCATCCGAAACATAACGCTGCAAGATGGATTCATGAAAGAGAGAGTGAATAGTTGAGAACATAGGAGGCAATGCTAGTAGATAAGCAACATAGCAAAGCTAGTAGATAAGCAACATCACCAACCCTATGAAAAATCTCAAACAACCCAATATACATGGGGCTGAGCTTGCCCCGCCTGCTGAATATCATCACGCCCTTCATAGGTGACACTCGAAGAAATACCTGATCACTGATAAGTCAGTAATCTACAAACTTATTAAGCCTTTAATCATGAATTATTGATATGTTTTGATGATGATTTAGAGGTTCTTATGTCCTTTATTGATGTGAATGCAGGTACTCTTGGTCAAAGATAGAAAACAAGGAATTGGACCCCAAAAAGCTCAGAAAGAGTTGAAGTGTGAAGTGATCAAATGAGACGAAGATTTTGATGAGAGGTACAGCCGCCGTGCAACATGAACGACCCTTGGTACGGTCCACACCTCCCTCCACATAAAGTTTAGAAGAAAGAAGGAAGATTTGTTATGGGGTGTGGATATCGTGCGACACGTACATGTCCTGGTGCGAATCGTATCCCGCTTTGAATGATGACTGAAGATCGGACAAAGACAATGGTTTGCTTGTGCAGAGCTTTGCAACGCGTACAACGTGACGTGTGAACCGCAGGTCATGGCACACAGCTCCTGAGGGGTAATTTTGTCCACTTTTGTATGACGAATTGGGAACATTCTAAAACCCAATTTAGGCATAGTTTTTCATAGTTTTGATTTTTTGAGCAAGTTTCTCTCCCAATGAAAGATAGAGGGTTTCACTCAATTCTCTCAATGTTCAACCTTGGACTTGGATATTGAGTTTTTGCTACAATTAATGAAAAGGAATTTAAATTTCCCTATTGATATATTTTCTTCTTACGTTAGCATAAGTGTCTAAATCTCCTTGTCTAAGAATGTGTGATTATGGGTAATTAATAAAAGGGTATGGGTCTTGCTTATTTGTGTTTATAATTGCTAATATGACATGGGTCTAGTGATTTCATCATATTTTAACTCTAAAATTGGTGGTTGTAAACATTGATTTAATTTACTTTATTATGTTCTTTCTTGAGAAAGGGGTTCATAATTTCGGATGTGAAATTGCTAGTGGGTACTTAGGATTCCACTTAGATTGAGGCTAGAAATAGCTCAATTCACCGGAAACACATATTTATGGGTCTAAGCTAGAGATAGTGTGACCTCCCCAAGCCTATATTGGTTGGTTTATGCCTAAACAATATTGCTTGAACAAAGCCGTTGGATAAATGATTGTGAGATCAAAATATTAATAGTCATGCCTCAAACGAATGCTACCTATGTTGTTTAGTAAGAATTTACACATTTGAGCAAGTACCTAGACCAGTGTTCGAATCCCATCAGAAGCACATCCCTAGTCGTCCTCTCTTTTGTTTACACCTCACATTTACTTTATTGTTTGGTTTGGAATTGAATTTTGATAGATTCCCAATTCCCCCCTTTTTACATTATTTGTTGTTTGGATAATCTACTCTCATTGTGAGGTCCTTTCTACAATCTCATTAGCTAAGTTACCATTCCCTGTGGGATCGACCCCAACTCCCGTTGGGTAATATAAAAAAAAATTTACTTAAAAATGGCCATCAACTCCGTAATGGAGAGTGTCATTTGAGTGTTATCAAAAAATAGCGTCATTGTCGAGTAATGGTTTTTGAATAGCCTTTTTTATTGTGAATTAAAATCTCCTTGTAGAGTGTTTGTTCTTTTTATTTGGTTTGTAGCTTTTGTGTGTTGAAAAGACAGCCCATAAGCGAAATGAGCAACAACAGAAGTGTTGACAGATTCATGGATGCATCTAATGAACCCGTAATTCAAGGAGGAGTAGGTGCAATCTGCCTACCTCCCATGGTTGTAAACTCGGTGTTCCACAACACTAGCACTATTCTCTATCTTATACAAATGAATGGGATGTTTGGAGGAGCCGCAGACGAAGAAGCAAATAGGAACATACGAAACTTTATGGAGATATGCCAACCTTTCATCTTCCAAAACATTACCCAAGAATCTATTCGACTTTGCCTATTCCCCTTCTCTCTAATGGGGGAAGCCACGACATGGTTGGAAGAACTTTCGGATGAGTCAATCACCTCTTGGGCTGAGTTGGTAGAGGCTTTCGTGGTTAGATTTTTCCCTATCTCAAGAATAATGCACCTGAGGGATTAAATCACAAACTTTTGCCAACTTCCGGACGAGCCTTTACACGAGGCATGGTTGAGATTTAAAAAGAAACTCGTGTTGTGTCCAACCATGGATTGCTAAATAATGTCTTGCTACAAAGCTTTTATAGGGCTTTGAACTCAATGAACAAGTCTGTGGACAACAACCTCGGGGGTGGTACTTTCATGGACCAATAGTTTGGTGTTGCCTCAGCCCATCTAGAGAGAATGACCAAGACTAACCAAGCTTGGCACACAAGATAGGCTGATATTCCTACCTCAGGAGTGACCACCTCTATTTTGACTAATGAGATGTGGAAAAAGGATGAAGAAAAAGATGAAACCATGGCTAAGATAATGATGCAAATAGACTTATTGGCCAAGCATATGATAGGTGCTAAGACTGTAAATGTTTTGAGTACACCAGAGATCAAGGATAGTGATGATGAGCTAATGACCATTGTGGATGGTAAACTTTGATATTTGTTGGTGGGTTCTCATCCCGGGTATTATCGCCCCAGGAATGTTAATCAAGGTTGCATTAAGGACAAGGAAAGATATAGAAATTGGAGGGACCATGACCGAGATGGTGATAAATACAATCAATGGAATTCCAATCTATACGTACCTCCAAATAAGTTGGACACTCTATATCAATCCATCACAGGCAATAGCAGTAACTCGAAGATAGAGGACATGATGCCCTTGGTTTGGAAGAGGGTAGAGACAATAAATACCGGGGTTAGTGAGCTTAAAAGCAAAGTTTCAACACTTCATCAAACTGTGAGCTCTCATTCCATCTCAATCAATCATCTTGAGGCCCAAATGAACCATCTATCCACTCAAATGAATTCGAGGATGAAGGGAACACTCCCTAGTGACACCACATCCAATCCTAATAATGATGCTCATGTTATGGATATTGTCACTAGAAGTGGAAGAACGAGTGGTGTGGCGAAAAAGCCCATTGTGGATGTTGTAGAGAAGTCGGCTGACGTAGTGAAGAGTCCTAGTGCTGAACCTATTGTGGAGTCATGTGACAAATAAGAAGAGGTTATGTGTAAGAAATATGTTGAAGAACCAGAAGTTGGGGTGAATCTTGGTGCACCAAACATTCTGTTAAATGTTGATATTGATGATGAGAAGGAGGAGGCTGAATCTCCTCCCCAAGTGGCCATAGACATTGAGAAGGACACTTTTATTGTGCAAAGCGTGCCAACCACACTACCCAAGGGACCTCCTCCATACCCTAAAAGATTAAATAAGAAGAAGGAAGAGAATAAATTCAATAAGTTTATTGACATGTTTATCAAACATTGGATAAATATTCCTTTGGTTGAAGCCTTAATGCAAATGTCAGGGTACACCAAATTCATGAAGGAGTTGCTCAATAAAAAAAGGGTTGTCGATGTGGGCACTTTTGAGATGTCACACCGCTGAAGCAGTGTGATGACAAGAAATGTTGCTACAAAATAGGAAGACCCGGGTGCATTCACTATTCCTTACACTATTGGGCTGTTTGTGTTCCGTAAGGCCTTATGTGACATAGGGGCAAGCATCAACTTGATTCCCCTAGTGATCTTCAAGAAGTTAGGATTTTGCACGCCCAAACCTACTCCCATGCGACTACTCATGGTTGATCGGTCCATCAAGCGAACGGTAGGAATTCTATTTGACGTGTAGGTCAAGGTTGATAAGTTTATTCTCCTGGCAAACTTCATGATTTTGGATTGCAAAGTGGATATTGAGGTCCCCATCATATTGGGGAGACCATTATTAGCTACGGGGAGAGCCTTAGTAGATGTTGAACTCGGGGAGCTCAAGTTTTGAGTGGGAAGCAAGGTAGCCTGTGGATGAATTGCAGGTGGTTTCGGTGATAGATGTTGAGGGCAAACTTGATGATGCCCTTGAGGAGTTTGAAATGGGCAAGAAGCCCAAGTTTGAGATGTTTCCAATTGAAAAGCAAGATGATGTTTTGAGGACGTTGAAGGAGAAATTCCTCTTCTTGGGGATGGGCCACACCAACCGAATTGGCATGCATCCAATAATGACTAAGGTTTAAGGTACTATCATCGAGCCACAATGTAAAATAAAGCGCTTCATGGGAGGCAACCCAAGTGTTTTTTTATTTTGTTTTTGGTTACCTTTTGTTATTTTTTGTTTGTTTTAGGAATGCATGGAGAGGAAAAATGACAAAGTGGAAAAATGAGACAAAAAGGGAAGTACGGATGGCCGTGCAGTTCACACGATTTGTTGTACATTTAGCATCAGGCATTGCACCCCAAATAAGTGAACTGGAAGAAATTTTTTGAGTTGGGGGACATGTGCCCTGGGCTGTGAATTCCGCACGAGCCTTTGTGCACGTCGCACCACCTCCGCACATCATAATAGAAAATTGGGCCAAGTTTGAGCATGAAAACAGTGAGGTGTGAAGCAACATGTGGTCCACACAAGGGCTTGTGTGTATCACACGTCGCGGTGCACCAAGGTAAGTTTTGAAATTTTTATTGAACTACCCGTTCACCGACCCACCTGGAGACCGACCTGGTGACTTTTCTTCTTCTTTTTCTCTTTTAAAACTGCCACCTTCACCTATTTTCTCCCAAATTCTTCCAAACCTCTACAATTTCTCTCTTAAAATCATCCAAAAATCCTCCAAACTCTCCCCAAAATCTTCTTCTTCTCTCACCCATACATATCTGCCACCGCCACCAGCCACCACCATCGCTGTCTCCGGTCAAAGAGTTGGGTCACCATTGTTGCACCTTGAAAAGCTCCAATTTTTGCTTCCCTTCTCATAATCTTCACTTGTGGTAAGTTCCCCAACGTTAAATACATATGTTTCTGATGATTTGGAACTCATATTGTGAAGCATGTTCACTAGAATTGCCATGTTAATTTTGGGTGAGATCTAAAAAAATTTGGATCCCTAATTTTGGGTTGTATTGTTGATTTTGCATAGAATTAACTTGGTAGAACTTAAAGTTTTGATAATGCATGTTGATTGTAATAAGTTTTAGCCTTAAAAATCTGTGTTTAGGGTGGTTTCTGAGTAACCCACTTGTGATTGATGCATGATTTGTCCCTATGATAGATTGGGTGACGTCATTCTTAAGGGAAAATCGTCATCTTCATGTGTTTTTTGTTAGAATTGAGGTTTGGGGCCGAATTTGTTGCTACTATTGTGCCCATGTTCTTTGTTGAATATTTTGTTGGGGGTATGATCTTGGTTTGGAGGTAGAAATTATTGATTGAATGAATATGCCTAATTGTGAACAATTGAAGGCTCGATGTTCCCGATGATATACGTGGTAACGTCCTTGTTTAGGGAAGTCGTTAAGTTCTTCTTTTGGTTTTGAAATGTGTTGATGGATTTCGTGGAAGTCTGAGTACCCGAATGTTTTGTTTCAGTCATACAACTCTTGGTACTATTGTTTGAATTGTTAGAATATTGGTGTGGTGTTGTTGCCATGTGCATTCCACGTGTATTATTCTGCAGATCACATGTTGAACACACAAGATGATGTGGCCTTTAGTGCGGTCGCGATTAAGGCATGAGGCCTGAACCTGCAACAGCAACCAATAACTTTCTCAAGTTGCAAAATCACTGGATGGGCCCACGAGACTTATCTGAGACCCCGCGTGGGCAAATGAACTATGCTACCCTACCAGAAATGACATTCCAGACTCAATGAAATCGATGATCCCGGCCCACCCAAGACCCAAACCAACCACCTACCTCGCCCAAAATTGAAATTTTGGAGCTAATAGAATCATCGGATTTTGAATTCGGCGCTCTGATCATCGAAAGTTGACCAAACTCAAACTTATAACTCCAACAAACCTAAAATCTCAGAAAGTGAGATAAAACTATTTTGAAAGCTTCTAGGCACCAACCAAGGGTCCAACTTGACCAAAATCCATGTTCTAGAGCCAACAGAACTGTCAGAATTCAATTCCGAGCATGCTTGCTAAGAATGTTGACTAAAGTCAATGATTTCCTAAGTTAAAGCTCTAAAATAGGGAAATGGTCATAAAGACCAAACAAACGGCCTGGACACCAAACCACCGATCCCAGCAAGTTGTAAATGAATTGGGGCCACTACAGATAAGCTCTAACAGTACAAAGAAAGCAAAAAGCGCAAAAATGACCGAAAGAGTCATTACAACAATTTTCCCCCAGGTTTGGAAATTTAGATAATTTATTTATAGTAATCAAAGGAATATCTTCATTCAAAGGGTGTTCAAACTATCAATAAGTCCAAGAAGCTAGAGAAGTAAATACCTTCCACCGTGATTAAGTTTAGGATTATATCACTACGTGGGAATAATATTTATTTGTACATTTATTTCGTACATTTTTTATCCCCATTCGATTCAATCAGTTTGTATATAATATATTTTCAAAGCAATGGAAATTATTACAAATGATATACATATTTTACAATTAGTTAGGCCTAACTTTGACAGAAAAGGTCAAATATCTGTATATGACGCGCTATAAACTGTTTTCATGCTATAAATTATTTTGTGTAATTATATATTTCTTAAATTAAGGGTAAATCAATCCACTCCTATTTGAAGATTTCTAGAACCCCTAAGCAAATATAAGCACATTCTACAAAGTCCAACCAAAATCACTCCTTGAGTTTTCCAAGTTTCTCTAAAAATTTAAACTTCCTTTAAATCTTCTAAAAAACTTAATTCCTCAGGAAGGTTGACTTGCCATGAACACCTAAGAAATGATGCGTAAGAGGATGGAAGAGATTGACCAGAAAATTACAGGAATGAAAGAATAGATTAAGGAAGCTGAACAAGTGGAGGAGATCTTGTAGCTATATCTGCAAATATTCATGAAAAGATAGCTTTCATGGAGAAAAATATAGCCAAGGTTAAAGTAAAGATAATACAGAAAAAGGAGATGATTGACCAGAATGACAAAAAATACAAGAAAATGCTTAAGAGGTAAGCTTTGGTCATGGAAAATGACAAAGATTTCATAGAGGAGAATGATTAACAAATCCAACCTCTTACCCGAGCCACAAAATATTAGGCCAACATTAAGGATAAATCCAATTGTCCAAGCGGGTTCAAACCAAGAAAGGGATGGGTCATTTTCAAAGCTCACTCTCCGTCAAGTTACCGAAGACCCATGATAGTTCAGTGCTCAGTTATCTACCAAGCCTTGAAGGACATGGGGATCTTACACCCCCAATCAAAACATGGGTTTTGGTGTAACCCCAATGACATTCTCAAAAGGTATGCTTACCACCCATGATAAAGAGGCCATACTACCAAAGAGCACACTATGTTGAGGGTCAGGATCCAAGAGATGATAAATAGTAGGTAGATCAGCCACATGTGGGGACCCTACACTATGCTAGTTTGTATATGGTAGGGCCTGGAATACCAATCACCTAAGATATTCTGATCTATCAATATGATTTCACCATCTTCTATGATACATACCTTGATATCTATTTCAAGTTAGTTTATACTGGAATAGTTGAGCCAATCGAGAGGACAGATGGGAAAATGTCTAAGGCTTGACATAAGTTTAATGAAATATGCCTCTATTATGCTAGAGAAGGGTGACATGACATTGAAATTTATTGCACATTGAGGGTTGACCTTGGGAATCTCATTGAAGAGAAAAAGTATCAGTAATTAGTCAGAATAAGCTTTAGACGTAGCAGAAGTTCCTTTTATGTTATTTTCACAGTTTTTCTATTTTTCTTGTAATGAGAATTAATGAAAATAAATAAAAGAGAACCATCCATGTACCTCAAACTACACAGGGCTTAATTTATCCTTTGTGAGATACATAGGCAGCCTTTTAAGGCCCGACTCATATCTTTAAGAACTTTTATTTCCCCCCATTTTGATAAAGATGCCAAGTAATTCAGATAGCCAACAAGCAGAGACAACAAAAAAGATCAAGATATAATGCAAGTCGACCTTCCCGTCAAAATCACTCACAATAAAATCAACGGGCAAATTCTTATTTGTTTACCCTCCCTACTTAGAACCACCCGTGTGTTGATTCACCTTAAATATAGTGACACTTATGTGTTTGAGACAATTTCACGGAAGGATTTAAGATTACCATGTTTGAGACATTCAATGGTACTGGAATCAAGACAGCTCATCTGAGGAGTTACTGTGACCAGATAGAGGGGGTCACTAATAATGAGGAACTATTAATAAGGCTTTTTAGCCGAAGTCTGAGTGGTGAGGTATTGGATTAGTTCACCGTGCAAGAGTTGGAAAAGTGGACCAGATGGAGTGCCCTGGCAAAAGATTTTTCCAAGAGGTTCGCCTATAACATAGAGGTCATTCCGTATAGGTATTGCCTAGATCTCCATTAAGCAAAATTCAGAAGAACATTTTTGTGATTATTCCTCTTATTGGAGGAAGGAGGCAGCAAGGGTCCAGCCTCCCATGACCACGGAAGAGATTAACACCATATTGATGCGGTCTCAAGAGTTAGAGTTCTACAACAAAATGATATTGGCGGTTAAGACTAGGTTTTCTAATTTGGTTAAGAATGGAAAGACAGTTGAGGAAGGTCTTAGAAATTGTGAAATCTCTAAGGCCGTAACGTAATCAGGATCTGCAGGGTTCCATAGAAGTATCTTCTATTTCCTCTAGACCAAGTATGAGACCACTAGGACCTATGGATCCTAAGAGATTTCCTGAACCATCGACCCTCCCCCCATCTCCAAAAAATCCCCAACTAATTTTCTATACATAGTTTATTCTCCATGCCCCATTACCAAAACTTTACTCCACTTACCAAGATCCACTACCAAATGTCTAGCCCACTTACCAAGCTCCTCCTTCAAAGTTTTAAGTTTACTAGAAGGCTACCGATAATCAGAACTATCACACAGTTACCCCTCATGTCAATCAAAAAATAACACTAATCACCCTGGTCCAAACATAGAGAGAAAGGTTCCTCAAACTTTTACCCACATGGACAAGACATGATCTTAGTTGTTCGAGAGGTTAAAAATGGCAGGATTCCTTAAACCAATTAAGCCCAAACCCAGTAACACTGACTCTCAATTCTTCAAGGCTGACCGATATTGTGCTTATCACTATGGAGTAGCCAAAAATAATATCAAGGACTGTATTAACCTGAAGAATAATATCCATGATATGATAGATGATAAAGTTATCACATTCCAGACACCACTTTCAAATGTCACAAAAACTCGACTCTCAAATCATGGAGGAGCCACTGTCAACATGAAAGAGGTCAATGAAGAATGGGTAGTAAGAAAATACATACTGCCAGCTTAAAGTGCAAGAAGGGGGTGAATTTCCCTTTTTAAAAATTCTTAGTCGACTTCTTAGAGTGAGCAGTCGGCTATCAGGTAGAATCTTAAGCAGTTGACTAATGATGATATGAAAGTGCAGAAAGTAAATATGACACCATATAATTTTATACTGGTTGGTATGCAGAAAGGATCTTTATCTAGTCCCCTTGGTTTGCAAGGGATGTCTCTACTAGTTCTTTTTGGTGATTTTGATGGTTACAATATTTGGAGTATAGCTACTAAACCTATACTCAGAATTTTTTTCTTTTCTTTTTCTCTTTTGATACAAAACCTTACAAACTATATTTTTCTCTCTCCTATCTTTTACATTACACAGTAAAACTAGAGTATTGTAATGCTTAATAAAAGTAGAGCAAAGAACTAGAGATTGGTAGAGACAGATTGTATGATTTTCTTCATTCTTCAAGGGCCTTTAAATACTTGAAGTAGCCGTTTGAAGATGCTAATAAAGATGGCAACCCAAGATATTTGATTCGTGCAATAAGGATGTGGAATATCCTTATTTCCAAGAATAATTTTAGACCAACCGTGGTCCTTTTTAGCTAAGATCTTTTCTTCCTTTTGTACAGCTTGACGCCTTGTTGTTAAAGATCGAATCCTTTGATTTATTTCATTTTTGAGTCTTAAACTTTGACAGATCATTATTCTTTCAATCAGGGCTTGGTTCATGATCTTCTTTCTTTTCACTATCTTTTGTTCAATCAGGGCTTTGTTCATGATCTTCTTTCATTTCATGGTTTCCTCTTAATTCAATCTTTGATTATGTATATCTCTAACTGGTTTTCTTTCACGCCATATATTTGTTTCCTTTTTTCATATGTCCTTGATTCCTGCAAGATAAATTGCCATACATTAAAATACATAACATTATTAATCTCCCCCTTTTTTATTGATGATAATTTATGTAAGTAGTCAACTTCCCTGATATGTGTTTGCTCCCCCTGTATAGTTGACTTGTGGAGTCAGTCAACTTTGTGGAGTTGACAAGTTGAATCCCCGGATTTAATTGATGCATGCTTCTATACTTCTCCCCTTTGACATCAATCAAAAAGGAAGCAATACACGAAAAAACAAGAAGACAAACATGCAACAAGTAGATAGTAATTCAAGAAAAATAGTCTTCGGGACTTATGTCTAGTTACAACCCAAAAACAGAAAAAACTATATTATCTAAAAAGCAAAACAAAATCAACTTCAAGATGGAGGAGCTTCTTCAAGCTTGAAACAATAGAGAAAGTAGTCAATTCACAGTAGCATCCTTCAGATTAGTAAACTGGGTAGAGAGAGTAGTGGAGAGAGCATTAGTGAATGCCTAAATTTTAGTGGATACTTTGATAGCCTCCTTTATAACTTCATCCAGCTTGAATCACATTCGAGCAACATCTGTACGTGTCTTCTTGGTAGCATCCCTTACCTTGTCAAGCTAAAAATACATGGCCAGGATTAAATCCTACACTACTTTAAGCTTAGTGTTTATTTCAGTCATCCGAGAAAGGGTTTCACAGGAAGTCTTAGATGAGCTAGGCTCATCAGAAGGAGAGCCTTTAGATTTTGATGGAGTAGGAACAAGGCCATTGTCAGGCTTGAGCACCGAAGTCTTATCAGTTAGTACATAGCATATACTAACAAAAGCTTGAGAGTTATAGCATTGCTTGACAGTAAGGCGAGAGAAATCATCCAAATTCACATTGTTAGCTTCTAGAATTTGAGTAATCAGCAATCCATACAGAAGAGTGGAGGGATCAAGAGCAGCATCAATCATGTAATTAATAATGAAAGAGGATAGTTTGATGGGTCTTTTGAAGAGCAGACAATAGGTAATCAGAGTATCACGATGAGATAGAATAGAGGGAGATCCAGCATGGGGAAGCAAGGTGGGGAAATAATGTGAGCAATGACTCTAGTTTTAAGAGATAGGTCTTTAGGACCGAGTTGGGTAGAAATATTTTCAGAGGCATCCAGAGCAATGGATTTCTTTGCTTGGTCATAGAAGACATCAAAATGAATGGGCCAAGGGTTCTTAGAATAATTGGAGAATCTAGAACAAAAGATTTGAAAAATAGCTTCAAACACAATGTAATCAAGAATGAACAAGAGTTTCCAACTCACCAGCTTTGAAAGATCAAAGATTAGCATAAAACAAGCGAATAAGAGGTTCATAAACTACCTTGGAAGTAGTGGAGAATAGATTTTCTCATTCTTGAGCCTCAAAGTAAGGTTTAACCGAATAGTGAAGAGAGTCAAGTAGATAAAGATCAACAATTCTGCCATGCACGAGGGATTTTTCTTTGAGAGTGTGAAATAGAGTTTCATTAGAGGGTCTCCAAAAGTCAGTTTTTACATCAAGGAAACTGTCAAAATCAAACTTGACTTTGTTATTTCAGCACTCAGAATATTCAGAAAGAGATGAGCATTTTCCCATCAAGGAACGAGAAGAATCAGATGAGGCTTGGCCAGAGAAATCAAAGTCTACTAGAATGGGCGAGGAAGCTTTCCCTTTTCCCTTGAATCTTGAACCTTTTTGAGTAGTTTTTGGGAGATGATTTTTTAGATTTAGTCATTTAGAAAAGGTTTGTCTAAGAAGATGAAAAGGAAAGAGATTGTATAAATTAGATAAAGGATGGAGAAGATGAAGGGTTATGTCAAAGAGGGGTACATACAGTTGATGTGAAAAGATGAAAGGACAGGGTAATAATTACCTCAAGAAAGCAAAGGGCACTGTAAAAGTAAAAGAAAAGGAGGAGATGGTTTTATATCCCTCAAATAAGAAATTTAATAAGGCAAGAAAATATATGGAATATTATAAAGAGAATTTAACAGAGTTTTGAAATAATGCCAAGAGAATTTCTATAAGAGCAAAAAACATTCTTCAAGTAAGGGCTTAGTATAAATTCATCCAATTAAAAATCAGTGCTAACAAAAGATAATTCAATAATACCATTTAATACATGATCTCTAATAAAATGATGTTTGATATATATGTGTTTAGATCTAGAATGATGCACAAGATTTTTAGTCAGACAAATAGCACTAGAATTATCACACATAATTTGAACCGGTTTAAAACAAAGATCAAAGTCACTCAATTAATGTAGCATCCACAAGAGTTGAGCAAAACACAAATCAATAAAGATGTACTCGGCCTTAGTAGCAGATATAGAAACACAATTTTTTTTCTTGCTATTGCAAGAGATAACAACTTCACAATTTTGTTTCTTTCTATATAGTGATTTTTCTATCACTTTTGTCACCTTTAAAATCTGCATCTAAGTATCCTATTAGTTTAAAATCACAATTTATTGGATACCATACACCATGAGAGGTAGTGCCCATAAGGAATCAAATGATACGCTTTACAGTAGTAAGATGAGATTCTTTGGGAGCTAACTTAAACCTTGCACATTTGCATACGCTAAATATTATGTCCGGTCATCTTGTTGTAAGATAAAATAGTGAGACAATCATGCCATGATATTTGGTTTCATCAAAAGGGTTACCTTCATCGTCTGAATCAAGTAAACAGGTGGGACTCATTGGAGTTCCTAGGGCTTTAGCTTCACTCATGCCAAACTTTTGAATATATTCTTTGGTGTACTTACTTTGACATACAAATATCCCTTCAATTGACTGGTGGATTTGATGTCCCAAAAAGAAGGTTAATTCACCCATCACACTCATTTCAAACTCACTTTACATTATATTAGAGAATTCCTTTCACAAATCAGGATTAAAACTACCAAAAATAATATCTACAACATATATTTGAATGATGAGATTTCCTGCTGGAGTTCTTTCGATAAAAAGGGTAGTATTAATTTTTCCTCTAGTAAAATTATGATCAATTCAAAAAATGCTCAATCTATCATACCAAGCACGAGGAGCCTGCTTGAGTTCATACAAAGCTTTTCATAATTTTAAAACATGATAAGCAAATTTGGAATGTTCAAAATCGGGAGGTTGTTTGACAAAAGCATTTTCTTTAATAAAACCATTTAAAAGGAACTTTTTACATCCATTTGAAATAGTTTAAAACCTTTGTAAGAAGCATAGGCAAGTAGGATACAGATGGATTCTAACCTTTCCACCGGAGCAAAAGTCTTGTTATAGTCGACTCCTTCTTATTGAGAGTAACCTTGAGCGACTAATCGAGCTTTATTATGGATAACTTTTCCGTCCTCATTTAACTTATTTTTGAATACCCATTTGGTTTCAATAATTGAGGTTCTTTTAGGTTTAGGAACTAGGGTCCAAACTTTATTTTTCACAAACTGATCTAACTCCTCTTGCATTGCTTTTATCAAATGACTGTCTTTCAAGGCTTCATCAATCTTCTTTTGCTCAAATTGTGATATGAGTGCTATGTTAGCACTTTTCTTGCTAGAAGCATGAGTTTTTATTCCATCTTTGGGGTTTCTAATGATGAATTTCTTTTGATAATCAGCCTCACTTCTCTATTCATTTGGAATAGTCTCAATAGAAAATTGATCATTCTGACTAGCAGTCGACTTCCTTTGACAATCGACTTCTTTAGGAGCATTTTCTGAGGTAGAGGATATTTGTTCTTCATCATCATCTGTACTTCTAATTTTCTTAACAAATCGATTAAAGTCATAAAAAATAACATGAATAGATTCCTCTATTCTAGATGTTCTTTTATTGAAAACTCTATAAGAGCTATTGGACTTTGAATACCCAAGAAAAATACCTTCGTCACTTTAAGGTTCAAACTTACCAATATTGTCTTTACCATCTTTGTGAACAAAGCATTTGCATCCAAAAAGATGAAAATAATTGATATAATGCCTCTTGACGTTCCATAGTTTATATGGAGTTTTCTTCAATATGTGTCTAGTGAAACACTAGTTGAGAATGTGACATGCAGTACTTACTGCTTCTGCCCAAAAATGATGAGGAAGGGAGTGTTCACATATCATGGTTCTTGTAATGTTTTGAAGAGTCTTGTTCTTTCATTAGACAACACCATTTTGCTAGGGAGATTTTAGTGATGAGAAGTTGTGAGTATAGCATTTTCATTACAGAAACTTTCAAAAGCTTTGTTTTAAAATTCTCCTCCGTGATCACTTCTTATAGATGTGATAAAGTAGCATTTATCCCTTTGAACTCTTTCAAAAAAATACTCAAAGTTTTTCAGAGTATCATTTTTATTAGATAAAAACATACCCAAGTAAAACAAGAAAAATCATCAACTATAACAAATGCGTACCTTTTCCCTTTAATTCTTGCAGTTCTAGTAGGACCAAAAAGGTTCATGTGTAGTAGCTGCAGTGGTGTAGAAGTAGACATAATATCTTTTACGGGAAAGGAGTTTCTAGTTTTCTTACCAAGTTAACATGCATCACAAATGTGATTTTTCTTGTAGTCTAGTTTAGGCAGTCCAAGAATTAGTTCATGCCTTGCAAAATTTTCTATGAGATGCAGCTTGTATGACCAAGTTTCTTGTGTCATAACCATGCATCTTCTGAGGTAGATTCTAAGCATATGTGCTCCTCTGTCCTTTTTACAGAATCCAGAACGTACACATTTCTATCTTTGTTTCCTGGGAGTAGTGCTTTTCCAGCAATGTTTTTAATAATGTAACCTATCTTTTTGAATCTTACTTCAAGATACACATCACACAACTATTGATACTCAACAAGTTGTATTTCAATTTATTCACCAAGTAAACGTTAGTAATTATATTGGATTCATTAAATAAAATTATACCAATACCAATTACTTTTCCTTTGGAGTTGTCTCCAAATTGGATGTTTCCTCTATCAAAGTCTACAACAGATTTGAAAAAGTTATTGTTTCCTGTCATGTGATTTGAACACGCACTATCGAGATACCATTTCCTTTTGCTTTTGAGTGGTTTTCCTGTAAGAGATATTTATTAATTTCCTTTAGGTACCTAAGTTTCCCTGGGTCATTAGGGTTAGTGGTTGGTTTAGTTTGTTCAGACTTAGCTATCTAAACCCATTCAGTAGAGGTGTTACATAGAAATTTGCAATTAGAATGCCTATGAATGGATTTACCATAGTAGTGACAAGCATGAGAAAAGTGTTCTTCAGTGACAAACATTTGAGTTGACTTACCACCATTGAATATATTTCGGGGTGATCTAGCATCAGTTGACTGCTTAGATTTCTGACATTTGAAATATTTCTTATTGGAAGTGGGTTTGTCACTGTCAGAGTTTTTATCAGTCTCAGATAAGGTCAACTAATTTTATCTTACAACATTATGACTAGGAGATATTCAAAAACTATTCATTTGAATTTTTAATTCATCTATTTCTTCTTGAAGAAAATCTTTTTCAATTTCACAAACTTCCAATTTGATTTCCCGATCTTTCTTTTCTCTTTCTAGAGTTCAAAAATCATTGAAAACTCTTTCAAGTCAGCTATGGCATGATCTAGTAATTTTTGCAATTTTATGCAATTTGAAAAGGGATTAGATCTTACCTCACTTGTTTCTCCAATTTCCATGAAGCATATATCTTCCACATCTTCATTTTCTTGTTTGGAGATGTTTTCATCACTAAGCTGCTAAAAGCCTGGTTATCCCTAGGATTTCCCTTGGGGTATCCTACTTTTGCTTCTGGACAATCTCTTGCAATGTGTCTATACTATCCATAATTGTAACACTTACCATTATTTTAGTTGAATTCGGTAACTTGTTTCCCTTTGGAGAAGTTTTTCTTACCTCGTCTTTAATTCCGATCTTTTGAAGAGCCTTCCAAACCTCATCACACCTTCGTGGGCGATACTCGAAGAAACATCCACTCACCAACACTGAACTCTAAGGCACAAAATCTATAGGCTGCATAGCTCTTCTGCCTACTCTGGGATACCCAAAGTCTGTCCTGAATCACCCAAACTCTGTCTAAGAAATCACAAAGAAGGTCTGTACTCTGCGGCCGGGACTCAAAACCATAAAACTAACCCACTGGCGATCTTCAACGCCTACCATACAATGCCTAAAAAGGCGCTATGCAAATACTCAAGTGATAACTATTAATATAAGCAAACTCCATCAAAGGCACCTATTGGTCCCAAGAACCCCCAAAATCAAGTACACAGGCCTGTAACATGTCCTTAAAGACCTGGATAGTCCTCTCGTACTGGCTACCTGTCTGAGGGTGGAATACAATGCTTAGCTGAACCTCTGTGCCTATCTATCATGGAACAATCCTTAAAAACATAGATGTAAACTATGTACCGTGGTCTAAAATAATAGAAGCTGAAACCCCATGCAAATGGACAACCTCACGGAGATTAATCTGAGCTAACCTCTCTGCACTTAGGAAGAATGAAGCAGTAAGAAGTGTGCAGACTTAGTCAGCCTATCTAAAATAACCCAAATAGAGTCAAACCCTCGAGAAGTTTGTGGAAACCGTGCTATGAAGTCCATAGTAATCTCTTCCCCCTTCCACTCAGGAATGGGAAGTCTCTGCATCAATCTACTAGGTCTCATATGCTCGAACTTAAACTGCTAGTAGTTCAAGCAATAAGACACAAACTCTGCTATGTCCCTGTTTATACCACTCCACCAGTAAAGCTATCTCAAATCTCGATACATCTTAGCTGCACCCGGATGGATGGAATATCTATAATAATGAGCCTCATGGAGAATCAACTGAATCAAATCCCCAACTCTTGGAACACAAAGGTGACTATCAAACCATAAATTACCATCAGAATCTAAAGTAGCCCTGTTGGCCTCACTCTGAGAAACCTGATCACAAATATCACATAACCGCTGATCCTCCAACTCACAATGCTGAATCTAATCAACACGAGTAGAACGGATCTCAACACTGGTAAAAACTCTGCTAGGATCTGACAAATCAAGCCTAACCAGATAGTCATCCAGGGATTGGATGTCCAAGGACAATGACCACTCCAAAACTAAAAGAGATGCCAAGCTTCCCAGACTCACTGCCTTCCTGCTCAAGTCATCCGCTACCACGTTTGCCTTGCCCGGATGGTACAGAATGGTGAATTCGTAGTCCTTCAATAACTCAATCCATCTTCGATGCCTAGAGTTCATCTCTCTCTAACTCATGATGTACTGAAGATTACAGTGGTCCGTGAAAATCTCATAGTGAACTCCATATAGATAGTGCCTCAAAATCTTGAGTGCGAAGACTACCGCTTCCAACTCCAAGTCATGAGTAGGGTAGTTGCGCTCATGATACTTCAGATTCCTCGATACATATGTTATAACTTGACCCTGCTGCATAAATACACAACCAAGACCAACTGACGAAGCATTAAAATAAACCAAAAAACCCTGACCCTCAACTGGTAATGTCAATAGTTGAGTTGAAGACAATAAGGCCTTAAAACTCTGGAAACTATCCTCGCACTGATCAAACCACTGAAATGGAATATCCTTCCTAGTAATCCTAGTCAAAGGTGTAGCTATAGCAGAAAATCCCTTAATCAACCATCTGTAGTATCTTGCCAACCCAAAAAAATTGCGAAACTCGGTAGGAGTAGTAGGCCTCAGCCAATCACGAATGACTGAAATATTTGTTGTGTCCACCCTAATCCCATCCTTAGACACCACGTGTCCTAGGAATGCTATTGACTCAAGCAAAAACTCGCATTTTAAGAACTTGGCATAAAGCTGATTATCTCTCAAAGTCTGGAGTATAATCCTCAAATACTGCTCATGTTCCTCCCTACTCCGCGAGTATATCAATAAATCATCAATGAAGAATATCACAAACCAATCCAATTATGGCTTGAGCACCCTGTGCATCAAGTCCGTGAAAGCTGCTGGGGCATTAGTCAACCCAAAGACATCACCAGGAACTCATAATGGACATATCGTGTCTTGAATGTTGTCTTAAGGATGTCCTCCACCCTAATCCTCAACTACTGGTAGCCTGACCTCAAATCTATCTTCGAAACTGTTACGCACTAGGGTTGATCAAATAAGTCATCTATACACGACATCGGATACCTGTTCTTTATAGTAACCTTATTCAGCTGCCGATAATCAATACACATCCACATCGAGCCATATTTCATCTACATAAAAAGAATAGGAGCACCCCCAAGGTGACACACTCGGCATGATTAAACCCATGGCTAACAAGTCTTGGAGCTTAACCTTAAGCTCCCCCAACTCAGTTGGAGCCATTCAATACGGAGTAATGGAAATGGGTTGGGTAGCCAGCTCTAACTCAATGGAAAAGTCTATATCACGCTCAGGTGGAAGGCCTAGTTGGTCAGTCAAAAACACATCTAAGACTTCTCTAACCACAAGGACTAACTCGAGAAAAGAAGTGTCAGCACTAACATCCTTGACATATGCTAGAAAAGCCAAACACCCACGTGAAATCAACTTCCTAGCCTGAAGGCAAGAAATGATCCCAAATAGTGCGCGGCCAACAGAATCCTACCCCACAATCAGGGATACGCCGGGCACGGCTAAGGTAATGGTCTTGGTATAGTAATCCAAAACTGCTCAGTAAGGGGATAACCTATCCATTCCTAGAATCGCATCAAAATCTAGCATATCTAAAATCATCAACTCATCCCAAGTCTCAAAATCACAAACAGTTATCAAGCATGGTCTAACAATTTGATCTACTACTAAAGAATCGCCTACAGGGGTAGCAATAGATGCTAGAACAGATAATGGCTTACTAGCCAACTCCAAACAAGGAACAAAGTAGGCAGAAACGTATGAACATTAAGAACCTGGATCAAACAATGCTAAAGCTGACTAGCGGCAGACAGAGATCGTATATTTGATCACCGCATCTAAGGCCTCGGCCTCTGGTCTACCAGGGATCGTATAGAACTGACGCTGACTTCCACCAAACCAATCACTATCTCACCACCTATCTTGCCACACTGGGCACTACTCCTACCCTTAACACCACCACCCCTGATCGGTGGCTGCACTATTCTCAAAGGCTGAGCCAACTGAGCGGCTGGCTGAGTTGTACACCACAGAAGGCACTCTCTAGAAAAGTGACCAATGATACTACACTCATATCAAGGCCCTGACGGCCCACTGTGGCATGATAAACTGTCCGAACCTGTATGGCCACCATGGCCTGATGCCCAGATGATGTACCCCTCAGAGACTGACCTAAACACGATCAAATAAATCCATGATTAAACTGAGGCCCACTTGAAGCCTGTAGCGATGCCTGAACTAGCTAGATGAACTGACCCTAATGTTGTTGTGGCTAATATCCTTTGCCCCACAAGCCTAAACTTCTGCCACTAGAGCAGGAACCACTGTAAATTCCCTGATGGCATGGCCTCTTATCTCTGGCCCCTGAGCTAATGTCCAGGCCATATCAGAAGGTTAACCCCCAACCATACTCAACAACTGAAGAAGCACACTTTGAACATCTGGTATACGAGCTGAGGCTGGTGTTGGTGCTTATATAGATGATGCTACTGGTCCACGGACTACTGGTCTGGAAGTGACTTAGGCTCATACTCAGCCTCAAGAGCTATAATAGGTGAGACTTCTCAGGCACACCCTCGACCTCTATCTCTAGATCTACCCCGGCCCCTAGCTGGAATAGGAGGTGCTTATGTTGAATTCTCACCCTCGTTCGCTGCTTAAGATATCGTACAAACCATCTGTGCTAGAATGAACTAACACAAGTGAGATTCCAGGAAACTATCTAGGAAAAGACGTATAATATAGAAACAAGAAAAGAGTCATGTTTCTTAATATTCCACTGTAGCCTCCCGAAGATAGAGTACGAACATCTCCACCTCAATCTGCATGACTCTACTAGATAGTGGCTCCTATATCAATGACAATGGTTAACCTATGGCTCTGATACCAAGTTGTCACGACCCAATTTCTCAGGTCGTGATGGCACCTAAAATCCCCCTCCCTGTTGGTGAACCAATCCTCCATAGACAGGAATGGTTAGTAATGGGCCACAAACGAAGCAAAGCATGCACAAGAAGGATACTAAGCGGAAGCAAGTAAAGAAGCATAGAAAGGAACAACCAGAATATATACAAGAAAGCTGCACAATTCCATGACCTGGTATCATAGTACAGAAGCCACTACTAAATATACAGAGTATAAGAGTGAGTATAAAAGTAAAGTATACAACTATCTTTGAAAATACAAAAGAGTAAACAGTGCCCAAAAGAAGAGATATAGCCAAGCCCCAGTCGTCAGGAGCTCATCCTATGTCTCAAATGTCAAAAAGCACTAGACGAGTCTCCGCATCAATGGCGATGTCCCATACGAAGATCTGCACCAGGGAGATAAAGAAGTGTAGTATGAGCACCAATTGCAAATAAAAGGGTACCAAGTAGATATCATAGTCCGACTGGGCATATATAAGATGTAAAAATAGTAGATAGTACATAAGGAAAGAAAAGAGTCACAGAAACAAATAGAGTAAAGCACAAGGAAGTTAGCCACAGATAGAAGTCATAGCAGAACATAAGTTAACTAAGCTAGTCATAAAAGATGTATCACAGAACACAGATGAAAGAGTATAGAATGCATCTGGGTCCTTGCAATAACAGTAAATAAAGAAAAGGTTAAAGAACAGGGAGGTGTACTGGTAACCTCAAATAACGGGAAGTAAAGAAAGGCAACTAACCATAAGCATGCTAATAATACAACTCACAAGGTAAGGATGATAGAAAAGTGAAATAATAAGTAACTACAATAGGAGTGAGTAAGCTAATCTACCTACAATTCCAATGAGAACTAATACACCCAAGGAATACATACAAGTGAAAATAAACCCTCTAGCATCCCATACTACCGGAGTGTACACTCAGCAAACATCAAATAAGGGGTGGAACTATGCAGAAATGAATAATATGATATGCCATGCTAGGGGTACTTTATGCACCTCTTTCGATGCCCATAGGCCCACCAGGTAGGACCCATGGAAGGGTTTCCCCCGTATACCCATCTTTCGGCTCTCTCAGCCCATAGCCCCTAGTCAAGATCGACAGGGTCCATGGAGGTCTCCGCGACCATATACAAACTCTTAAGATCTCATCATGCTTGCCCAGAATCTAACTGGGTCAAAAATCATTAATAATATCATGTCTAACACTCTAGCCCAGCGGAGTCTAGTATCGTCTCAAAATCAATAATAAAATCATTTCTAGCACTTCGGCCCAGTCGAGTCTACTATCATCTCAAAATTAGTGATAAAATCATGTCTAACGCTCTGTCCTAGCCGAGTCTAGTATCAGTGTAAACACCATCGCATAATCTCCTTTATCTCAAGAAAATCCATAAAACCAATTTTAAATCCATTTATAGTCATTCATAACTCAAAAATAGGCCCTCAAGGCCATGGAAGGTTTAGAAAAACTTGTGATAGTTGTTCCCGCAGCCTTGTAGTAATAATAAATCAATGAAAAAAACTCTTTTCATAGTGATGTGATGCTCAGCTATAATCAACACCTCAACAGCTCACAATCAACCTACTGGCCCTGCACAGGCTTTATCCACTCTACAACACAGATAACCAGATCATAATCGTGAATTATTGTTCGGGACTTACGAACACTTCCCAAATACCCCATAAACTATGGTACAAAGGCATTAGCAAAGGCCACTCAGGGCTGTAAGGGTTAGAATAGAAGAAACAAGAACGGACAGTAAGAAAGTGGACAAGGTCTAGGGTGCCAAACTAGTAAACCCAACCCAAATATGAGCTAAATAATGCAATTACATTCTATATAGACCAAGTCTAAGATAGGTAAGCCATAGCCTACATGGCGTCTAACGAAATGTTGTTTGAAAGTCATCGCCCAAGCCCAAACTACTACGAGAAGCCCTGAACAACAATCAAACTAATAGAAGCATAATCTACTATTTAATATGAATTTAATGATACTTATAATGCTAATAATTTAGCTGGGTCAAAATTTGAGTCAAAATGGGTCTGTGGGCCATGCAACCCAAAACTGAAAAATGAAAGTTATCACGATGTTCCCAATGCCGCCAGGAACACATGCTCGAAAATTAAGCGAAAAATAAGCAAGGGAAGGGCCTAAAAAAGCCCCAACATCCAAAGAATGATATAAGAATCAAATGGAGAATTTCATGGAAATTAAAGGTTAGAACTTACAATAGGTGATGAGAAATCGACTACGGGCACGAAAATAATCACCCCAATGCTTTATGATAAGCCCACACTAAAATTGGAGCATAGAGCTCTAGAAGAATAGAGGAAAATCATTTTTGAGTTTTGAAAATGAAGAAGGAGAACTATTTAAGTTGCCAGGTGCTGGCCTGTGCTCACACAGTCAGGCCTTCCCGCTCGGCCTCGCGCACGCGCATATAAAAGGCAGCAGAGGCCAGGTCAGGCGTAAAGCCTCCATACACGTAGGCTGGACACTACGCGCGGGCAAGCGCATACAGCCTAGCCGCTGTACAGGCTAAGAGCAACGAGGGGGACAGCTGGCTGGCCTTCTATGCACACACAGCCTGCTCACCGCTTGGGCAAAGGCTTGCCTGGTGCTGCACCAACAACCAGCCACTAGCAAACTTGGCAAGGCAAAAATGCCATTAGATGGACCCTCGAGATTTACTTGGGGTCCTGCTGACGCAAACGAACTATGCTACCCTACCAAAATGGTATTCTGGACTGAACAAAATCGATGAAACTTCAAACCAAGGTCAATTTAATGAAAAGTGGGCGCCATGCCCAAAAATCAACCTTTAACTAAAATGGAACCCAATAGCCCAGAATGAGTCCGGAAGCCTCAGGACTCAAACCAATGGTCAATCTAGGACAAAGTTGACATTTTGGAGCTACCAGCACTGAAAAAATATCCATCAAGGTTGTCTTCTCTGAATGTTGACCAAAGTCAAACTTCTAAGTTCAACTGGCCTGAAATCCCACAAAGTGAGATAAAACCAAATCCAAAGCTCCTAGTCCATGGCCAGGGGTCCAACCAAACTAAAATCCATGCTCTAGAGCTAATGGATTTGTTGGAATTCAATTCTAAGCTCGATTGCTAAGAATGTCGACTAAAGTCTATGATTTCCTAAATTGAAGCTCTAAAATAGGGAACGGCCATAAAGACAAAACGAATGGCCTGGGAACTGAATCACCAGTCCCAGCAAGTCATAAATGATTTGGGGCCACTACAGGAAAGCTCTAAAGTACAAAGAAGGTGAAAACACTAAAATAACCAAAAGGGTCATTACAAATTATCCCGTATTCCAACCACACATACTATCAAGTTCGCCTTTTTTATGGTAAGTAGGCAGAATCACTAGATTATAGGCTCACATAGTCGCTTTATCACCTATATTCACATAATTCACATTACAATCTACCCTGGAGTCATACAAACACAAAACATCCATCAAGGATTCGTACATCAACATACCAACACATAATTAGGTCCTTATTACATTAATCCCATGTCTTATCCATCCAAACTTTGTGCCCGCAGGCCTAAGCATGATTTCTCCTGTTAAATATATATTATGATTATGATTTCTAACCACAGTCTACTATTCATAAACCATAACCTACCTGGGCGCCAAACTGCTCCAACAAGTAAGCTATGCCAATAATGATCTTCCTTCTTCTTCACGTTTCCAAAGGCTAAATCATCTAATAACAATAATTATAAAAGTAATTAATAAACTACTCTTCAAACAAATACTTTGGGAATTTAAACCCACTAATTTACTCTTATTTAGGATCTACAAAATTATCCAAGGGTCAATTAATCATCAAATTAGTTCTATTAAACTCAACACGACTCCATTAATGGAGTTTTGAAGTTAAAGGTCCCACCTTTATTGAACTGAAGATCCCCAACTGTCAAAGTTCGTGCTTTTGAACCACAAATTCATACTAGAAAGAGTTAATTTATAATCTAAAATTAATTCTAGGTAAAAATACTCATACCCATAGGTTTTCCCTATAATTCATGAACCTAGGGTTCTAAACCACAATAAGTTCACCATAATTCCCCATTCTAATGATTCTAGAAGAAGAATGGATTAATCAATTTTAAAAGGGAGTAAAAATCATACCTCAACGAAGGATTTCGACCCCAACCATGAGCAAATCACCTCTCTAGGGATTAGGATTTTTTTTTTGGAGTTTATGGACTGAAACCCATCAAAATCAGTTTATAAATTTCCATTGTCCCGCTATAGCGACCTAAACCGGCTATGTCGGCCTCAGCTTTTCAGTACGGATAGTGTTTAGTAAAATGGCCATAACCTTTTACTCGAAAACCCAATTAACAAGCGGTCAATGGCATTGGAAAGAAGACTCATAGATATTTAATATGGTGGGTATTGGGACCCATAACTCCTTATATTCTAGGAGGAGTAATCATTTGAATTTGACCTTAGTTTAAACTTAGCCAAAAATAAATTGGTAAGGACACTTTCAACTTAACTTTGTGCTAGGGGCATTGTATGACCATAATTCATAACCAATGCACTCATATACCAAGGAATTGATATTAACACCTATGATGAATAAGATTCGTATACCTTTATCATAGATATTTATAGTAACGATGGAAAAGGTCATTACAATAGATACCAATTTACCCATCATTCATCCTCAAATGATAACTATTACAGAAGGAAAGAAGCGGGCCAGAATATTGAAACTTAAAACCCTTATTATGACAACACAATTTTAGCTTTATGCGAACCACCAAAATTCCGTTCCCCTCGATGAATCTAGAACCCAAGCAAAAATTATTACTACTCCGCTTGATCAAGAAATTTCCCTTCCTTTGAGTCACACAAAACCATGTACAGCAACCCTTTACTCGAGTGCCCAAGTAAAATGAGGCCTCATTAACATACTGGAATGAAAAGATTTCAAATATAATAGACAAAAATATTTTTTTTGTTTTACGAGAAACTGAGTCCCACTATAGTGGCACTGCGGTAGCGGCCTGCCTCCTGCTATAGAGGTATAGGCAAGGCAGTAACTCTGGGTAGTCCCACTTTTGGGAAATTTTACAACACAATACTAAAATTTTGACATTCCTGACTAACCCCTTTATGTTAAATGTTATATCCAGAGTTCTACTAACCCGAACTCCATTCTGAAAGTTTCTATGGGATAATATGTCCCTTACAAATCATGATATCAGCTTCATCTCATCAGACAATACACCTGGAGACATCAAGTATCTCTAAACCACACAACACACAAATTTTATTGAAACCCATCCTAGCCTGAGATTTTTGTCAGCTTTCATACTAGGGAGAACTCAACCCGGGCACTTACACCCTAACCAATGCTATAACGAGCACATCACTACCACTCAATGAGCAGTAATACAAGGTATTATCATGATCAACAAGAGGAACATGACTATTCAAGAATCCATTTAATAACCCCATTCTCTCAACCGATCCTACCACTAGGGATCACCAATTATAAACAAGCAAACTTATCTCAAAATCTCCACAATTCAACTATACCCTTCTCAAGAGCTACTATTAGTCAATACTCATTCTCATATAATAAGCCTATGAGCAATATCAAACAATAATCAAATAATTATAGGTCATTTTACCAATACTTCATGGGTGACTATTCCCACTAATAGACAATCATAATTTCATAAATACCCAAAAACATGGTCCCACCATAATCTCACGATTTCCTCATTAACTACACATTAGTATCACAATGCAAGTAGCTACTCAATTAACAATAAAAACCACTGAGTCAAATAAAGTATGATGTTATAATATATGTGTTACCTAGACAAACAACATCACCACACCAAACAATTAACCTTCATGCCAAGGGCTACCATATCCACCCTTTCTTTTTTTCGCAGATACTAGTTTTTATTGTTCCTTATATTGAATGCTTGCTTTTACCCTTCTATAGGAGATTTCTATAATTCTTACAGTAGCTCGAAGCTCAAATTGATGATTTAAAACACACCGGGAATGAAAAGCAAAGTAGGGGAAAATAGGGCAGAGATTCTCTCCCGCCAATGCCGCTATAGCGGCTTACACACTGCTACAGTGACTCCCAATAGCAACAGCCCAGAAAATTTATCATTTTCTACAAAACTACCTCATTCCCCTTCCCTGTTTTCAATATTAACACATGAAATTGCATTATGGCCTTTAACACAATCCCAAGACTAAACGTAGCAATGCATAAACAAGAACTTAGCATCATTTCAATCAACCCAGTTATTAATCACAACAAGAAAACTCTCATAACAATTGATCTCACTATTATATAACAATATCTCTTTTCCCATGGTTTTCAACCAAATCCCGACTGTCCTGAAACCAGAGTTTCCCCACAGTCGTAAGCTAGTTTTTATCCCCTTGACATTTTTACAAATGATAAGTCCATGAATAACAATTAACACATAGTTCTAGTTAAGCCACATAGCAAATAATTCCCTTAGCCACCAACACATAACCAAGTTATGACCTTTCACTAACCACGAATTTCACAGTAATTCAAACAATCACATTTTTCATATTTACAGTCATTCAAGCAATACAAATACACATGAGCACCAATCTCAAGTTTCATTACTGAACAAGCCCTTTTTATTATTCTTTATTCACCTCATGGATGACCGTTAGCCCATTATCCATGTATTTACATAGCCTCTATGACCAGATATCAATTGGAACCTTCTCGGTTCCAATTGTCTTTGTTTGTGTCATTTCAGCCGTAGTCAATTATATCCATTTATCTTGTCGAGATACCAATTGGAATCTGGAGATACCAATTGGACTCAACCTATACAAGCAAGCAACAGACAACACAAAAGGAGGAAAGAAGTAGAACGGTTTCTTAGAATGCCTCAAAGATTCCTGAAGATTAGATATGGGCGTCAACACACCAATCTACAGGACTCTACTTGACATTTGCTATTGTACTAGGAGACCGGTAACCTAGGCTCTGATACCAAATTTTCACGACCCAACTACCCAGATCATGTGACAACCTACTCTAAATCACCTAGATAGGAGAACCCTTACCACCCCATTTAAAATGGGTATGCGGAAGTAAATAAGAAATATAAAAAATTGCCTTAATAAAATAAAAACCAATGTCAAAACTTTGAACAAAGTAAAATCCTTTTAAGATACAACTGACACCCTCCCTAGGAACTAGTCTAAATAAGTACAAGAGTTATTAAGAGAATTAGACAAAAATAAGACACAGATCCCACCATAGGAAGAGATGAGTAGAAGCTGCTAGAGATTACCATTATCATCACCCAAGAAACATCAACTGAATCCTAAAACCAGACTATACCCAAAAAGGCATAACAAGCGGTAGGTATCATTGGCCGACTAAGGTTAGATCACGTAAACACAATATAGAAATCGCATAAAGAAAACATGACAAATTGTATAATGATTCAATCCATATCAATTTCATCCACTTATGCTACCTTTATCCCTCATGTTACCTATGAGTATTTCCATCCTTATCCTCATCCACCAACAATAGATAATTAGGTTTTTATTACATTAATCCCATGTCTTATCCATCCAAACTCTGTGCCTGCAGGCCTAAGCATCATTTTTATCATCAAATCTATATTATGAATATTATTTCTAACCACAGTCTACTACTCATAAACCATAAACTACCTGGGCGACAAGCTGCTGTAATAAGTAAGCTACCCCACTGATGATCTTCCTTCTTCTTCACATTTTTGAAGGCTAAATCATCTAATAACAATAATTATAAGAGTAATTAATAAACTACTCTTCAAATAAATACTTTGGGAATTCAAACCCACTAGTTCTACCCTTATTTAGGATCTACAAAATTACCCAAGGGTAAATTAATCATCCAATTAGTTCTATCAAACTCAATACAACTCCATTGATAGAGTTTTGAAGCTAAAGATCCCACCTTCATTAAACTCAAGATGCCCAACTATCAAAGTTCATACTTTTGAACCATAAGTTCATACTAGAAAGAGTTAATTTACAATCTAAAATCAATTCTAGGTAAAAATACTCATACCCATAGGTTTTACCCACAATTCATGAACCTAGGGTTCTAAACAAAGGATTTCCACCCCAATCATGAGCAAATCGCCTTTCTAGGGCTTAGGAATAAAATTTTGGAGTGTACGAACTGAAACCCATCAAGATCAGTTATAAACTGCTATTGTCCCTCTATAGCTTGATAATTTATTCTATAGCTGCCTCACTATAGTGACCTAAACCCTCTATGGTGGCCTCAGCTTTACAGCACGGACAATCTTCAGTAAAATAATCATAAGTTTTTACTCAGGAAGCGGATTAACAAAAGGTCAGCGGAATTGGAAAGAAGACTCGGAGATATTTAATTTGGTGGATATTAGGACCCATAACTTCTTATATTCTAGGAGGAGTACTCATTTGAAGTTGACCTTAGTTTAAACTTAACCTGAAACTAAATCGGTAAGGACACTTTTAACCTAAGTTTATGATAGGGGCATTTTATAACCTTAATTCATAACTAATGCACTCACATATCAATGAATTGACCCTATCACCTATGATAAATGAGATTCATATACCTTTATCGCAAACATTTTTAGTAATAATAGAACAGGTTGTTACATGATGAAATGATCCTTCTAGTCATTATGGGATGGTTAGGACCAAAGTACCAAGTTAAACTTCCCTTAGTGAGTTAAGCTAATAAAATCTCAAGGGTGGAGTGTTTTAAAATAGAGCCTTCTTGATTAATTATGAAGATTCATATTTTGTTATGTGTTGTTGTATTTTGTTAGAGGGTGACCTAGTGATCTAGACCTTCATAGGGAATTCCAAGACTACGAATAAGTTTGTAGCATGTGTTTTTAGTGGTTGCCGTGTTGGGATTGTTTTGTGATGTCTTAATTATAAAATTTATGTTGTGAAATGGGGCTAGATTTCAGTATTTCCAAGCTACTGGTTAAGGACTGCTACAACGATAGGATTTCTATGACAGCAAAACCCCCATAGCGATCGGAGTCCCACCATAGAGGAACTAGGTAAGTAATTGGACTCACCATAGTGAGCCCATCTTTTCCATAGCGGATCTGTTGCATAGAGAATCATCCACTGCAGAGAATAATGGGAGGCAGAATGCTTTCTTAAGTCACTTATTCTGAGTTTTATCTCATAAACTCTAAGACTTCATTCCAGATCTGGAGAGAGGTTATTTTCCCAAGGCTAGGGATATTTTTTTCTTGAGGTAAGTTCTCCTCGCTATCTATTACACTTAGTAATCCATTAACATATTAGAATCATTAGGGTGAAGGTAATGGGAGAATTGTGGATTAGAACCCTAGGTTCATGAAAAAGTGTGAGAAAGCCTATGGGTAGATGTAACAGTCATTTAGAATGCATCTAGGTTTTAAATTAATACTCCCTCTATTTCAAATTGATTGACCTATTTTGACTTCACACAGAGTTTAAGAAAATAAAGAAGATTTTTAAATCTTGAGTTCTTAAATTAAAGATATGTGAAATATACCAAAATGCCCTTTAATCTTGTGGTTTTAAACATGCCATGTGGAAAGTTGAAATTAAAAAGTTACTAAAAAGGGAAAGGGTCATTCTTTTTTAAACGGATTAAAATAGAAAGTAGGTCAAACAAATTGAAATAGAGGGAGTACTTCCTAATATGATTTTAATGTTCTTAAACATGATTTGTGGTGATTAGAAACCTTAAGTTTCATTAAAATGGGACCTTTAGCACAAAATCTGCTTGAAGGTGGAAATTAGAGGAGAAACTCCATGAATTGAGATAATGTTAACATGGTGGAACTAGTTGATGGTTAATTGACCCTTGGGTTATATTATAGACCTTGGATAAGGGTAGAATTAGTGGGTTTGAATTCTCAAAAGCTTGTATTTCAAGTTAGATGATTGATTACTCTTATATTTAATTGTTTAAGACTTTAAACGTTCTGAGGTCTTGAGGAAAGGAAAAGCTCCAGCGAATTAGCTTGCTTGATTTGGGTTCTTCGATGAAGGTAAGTTATGATTTATGTTGAGTTAGACTTAATTTAATCTCTTGTATATGTTATGAAGTGAAAAGCAAGTTAATTGTTCTTCAGACATAATTTATGGTTGAATATTTGTTTGGCTCTGCAATGCTTGTATGAATAAGCTGATAATTATTTGAAGTGTTTCTGTAAATGACTCATGACTATGATGTGTACTTGTTGTTACTATCCTGAGAGATAACTATTTTAAGAACATAATGGATATGTTGAGAGAGCTGAGAATATACATACTATTAGGTTTATGAGTGGCTCGAGTTTAATGTGAGCTTATGGATAAGTGGATTTATTATGGAGCTGGTACTATGCCGGTATAGTACATGGACCCTAGGTTGTCCCCTGCAGCTCATGACTAGTTGGGCAGAAATAGGACTTTTAAGCATATGTGTACAGATGAGTGATTATTGTGAGTTAAGATATGATACAGAAAGACACTGATGAGATACAGAGACTATACAGTTGTAAGATCAGTATGGATATGATTTGTCACGACCTGATTTCTCAGGTCATGATGGCACCTACAACCCCCAAAAGGCTAACCAATCCCCGTATCCTGGAACAGTTAGTAATGGGCTACTACCTAAACATACATGCAGAATAAGCAGAAATAAGCAGAAGAAGATATAACATGGAACAACATGGAAGCAACAACCTGAATATATACAAAAGGAAACTACACCAACCCAAAGACCTGATATCAAATATACATGAGCCTCTAATAGAATACAAGTGCTAGAGATAACAAAATAGTAAATACAACTGTCTCTAAATAAACAAAGTGTATCAGTGCCATAAGATGAGATGTGGTCAAGCCCCGGTTGGCAGGAGCTCACCCTAGTCTCGAATATCCAAAGTTGCGAGTCTCCACGCGATCAATGGCGAAAGCTCACACTAATATATGTATGAGAAAGATGCATAAGTGTAGTATGAGTACCAATTGCTAAGCAACGGGTACCCAGTAGGCATCATCAGCCGACTAAGCATATAAGATATAAAAACAGTAAAATAGCAGATAGCAAGGAAGTAGTCACAGAAGAAATAGATAAAGCATATAGAAACTAGCACGGATAGAAGTCAACAAGAATTACAAACATGCTATGTTAGCCACAAAAGAGATATATATAACACAGAACACAGGTGAAGGAAGAAGAACGCAACTGGAGTCCTTCCCACAATAATATATATAAAGATAGAGTTTAAAAAGATGGTGGTATATCGGTAACCTCAGGTAAAAAGGAAAGAAGGGAAGCAATTAAACATACTCAAGCTAGAAGCAATACACTTAACAAAATCATGCCAAAAACCCAACTTCAAGATAAGAACATATAGAAAATCAACCTCACAAGCACAACCCTAAGATGGAATAAGCTACACCACAAAGAACCGAAAGCCACTAATCAGCACCACGATAAAGGATAGAATCTGCTAACCCACAATTGCTCAGAAGGCCACATAATCAGTGCCTCAACAATATAGGACCTACTAATCCATCACTGATTAAAAGTCTAGCTAATCAGAACCTCAACAGAATAGAATCCACTAATCTACCGATAATCAAAGGCCATAACAAGCTCTAGAATAAGATATAAGTAATATAATCTACCTACAGTCCCAACAGATGCCCATACACCCGAGGAACACAATAAAGTGAAAACAAACCCTTCGGTATCCCATACTACCAGAACATACACTGAGCACACAGTAAACAAGGGTGGAATCCGAATGAAATATACATAATGTGATATGATGGAACTTGTGTGATAGTAACCTTGTATGCACCTACCCACAGCGCCTAAAGGCATTGATAGTAGGATCCATGGTGTGAAATACCCGCTATACCTCAGATCCACCATATGCCCCTCCTCTGGCACACTTAGCACGTATCCCCTGGTTCGGATCGGCAAAGCCCATGGAGGTCCTCGACCACATACAGTAACGAATGTGAAATCTCAAGGTATATCTACCCAGAGTGTATTTAGGTCTAAATCAATAATAAAAATCTCGTAGTATATGCCCAAAGTCAATTTGGGTCTAAATCAGTAGTAGTAATCTCAAAACCATATCAAAAGGGTGTCCGGAGTAGATCCGAATCTAAATCAGTCATCAAAGTCTCAACAACTCTTATAAAGGGTGCTCGGAGTGTATCCAGGTCTAAATCTGTAGTAAAAATATGTCTAGTGCTATGGCACAACCGAGTCTAGTATCAGTGAGAAAATCGGTGATAAAATCATCATAATATCTTTATTACTCCAAGAAGATCAATAAAATCAGTTCAAAATTCCTTTTATAATCATTTATACTGAAAATGGGCCCTCGGGGCCATGTAAGGTTTAGAAAACTGGTTATAGTAGGCTCAAAGCCAAAGCAGCAGTAAAACATGCATAAAATCCTTTGCATGTATGATATGCTCACAAACAATATATTAGCCCAATGACTCACAAACAACCTATTAGTAATGCACAGGAGCAATTAGCTCTACAACAAAGATATCCATCCTAAAGTAACATCTCGATGTACAGGACTCGGAGACATCCCTATTATCCCATCGTCTATTGTCCAAAGGCAAATACAAAGGCCATACAGCCCCAAAGGGTAATATTACAACACTACAATGAATACTACAAATAACGTAAGAAATAAATGGACCGAAAAGACGGACAAGGTTTGCGGTACCAACCTAGAATAACCTATCCAAGGATACTAATTAATGCAATTATAGACTATATACGCAAACTCTAAGGTAGGGAAAACCATAACCTACCTGTCATCCGATGACTAGCTAGTAGGACGGCATCGTCCAACCTCAAACTGCTTCGAGAAGATCTATATCATGAACACACTATTAACACAATATTATATGCGTCAATATGAAGCTAATGGTACCCATATTGCTTAAAGTTTAGCCGAGTAAATATTTGGGTCAAAAGCAGGCTCGTAGGCCTCGCACTTTAAACTAGAAACAAAAGACACAACAATGTTCCCAATATTATCGAGTGCGCCAGCTCAAAATTTGAGAGGAATTGGACCATCAAAAGGGCTCCTTAACATCCCACAAAAGTAGAACTAAAGAGGGAATTCAAAGGAAAGATAAAGGAAATTGGCAAAGAAATCATACTAAAAGAAGCCGAGGAGTCGATCATCCAAGAATTATTTACCTCCATGCTTGGGAAGATCTGAAATGAAGAAAATAGAACTTGGGAGCTAATTTTATTGCTGTAATGAAATGGGTGAAATAAGGATTGAAAATGAGGGAGGTGGCCTAAAATAGGCTACCAGCGCTGCCTCGGCGCATGCGGCCAGGCGCTACGCATGTGCCCGAGCGCAGGCGCACGCAGTCAGGAACAGGCGCATGCGGCCAAGCACACACGGTCAGGCGCACGCGGTCATACTGATGCCATGACAACAACCAGCTGCCAACAGTTATGCCAACAAGAGAAAATTCTCGGATGGACCTACGTAAACGCATCTGGGGTCCCGTGAACATAAATTAGCTGAGCTATTGAACTATAAATAGTATTTTGGACTCAACAGAATACACAAAAATCCCAACGGAGGTAAATTTAATGAAAAGTGAACCTCGCACCCAAAATCAACCTTTAGGCCAACTAAAACCAAAATATAACCTAAGGCCAAAAATTGAGTTCGGAAGCCTCGGGACCCAAACCAATGGTCCCTCTAGCCTAAACTCGACATTCTAGAGCTAACAACAGTGACAAAATGTCAATTTAAGGCTAAAGGGAACATTGGTTTGGGTCCCGAGGCTTCTGGACTAGATTTTTAACCTTAGGTTCCATTTTGGTTTTAGTTGGCCTAAAGGTTGATTTTGGGCGTGGGGCCTACTTTTATTTAAATCGACCTCCGTTCTGATCTTCATTGATTTTAGTGAGTCTAGAATGCCATTTCCAGTTGAATAACTTAGCTCGTTTGTGTTTGCAGAACCCCAGATGCATTCTCAAGGGTCCATCGGAGAATTTTCCCTTGTTGGCATAGTTGTTGGCAGTTGGTTGCTAAAATTGCACTAGCATGGACGTGTGTGCCTTGGAATGGCCGTGTGTGCCTGTGCCACGTGGCAAGGCTACCCCCTAGATGTAACACGGGATCCGGGACCACAAGTGACCAAAGTTAATCCTTGGTTATAGAACGCTCAGATCAATATAAGTAACATAGCGAAAGCATACTAAATGAAGATAGGAAACCATAACTTAAATTAGAACAAGGTCTAAGAAGTGTCAAATCTATAAATAAAATACAAGTCTAGCTATGTCTAAAGCCTCTAAACTGTCATAAGAGTTGATGGGACAAGACCCCAACTAACTCGAGAATCTGAAAGGGAGATAAACCAAAAAAACTATATTGATACTAGTCCTCGAAGGATGAGGACTCACCAACACTATCTGGATATCTGGCATTGTCTAGCCACGAGCCTGAGAAATAGAGCCTGAATCTGCATCACCAAGAGGATGCAGCGCAGGATATGCGTCAGTACTATAGGATATACTGAATATGTGAGACGTGCATAAATATGGTAAAAACATACTTAAAACGTTATTAAAACTGAGTTCATGCATAGGGAAGTATCATAAGTAAATTTCATAGTTTAAAGCATAAAGCATGAAATAGAAAAGCATAAGTCTTAAATCTTCATACGGGAGTTTATCTTAGCCAACATAAACCATGATGAGCTACATGGAGTCCAGTGTAATACACCCCCACCGAAAAAGGTTGTCCTAACCGGCCAAAGTTAGAGCCTTATCATATCAGGATCCTGTCATAAGCCACAAAGGGCACCTACAATGGAACGTAGTTCTTGGACTAAGGGTAATCTCACCCTATCCAACTCTGTGCTAAATACTACTCCCAAAACATATACATATAGCTCATAGATACTTTTGACATATCTAATGCCAATTATGTTTAAAAATCATAAGGGTATATCTAATACCATGCAATTCACATAGCTTAGGTAGACATATCTAGATGCCAAACTTTTTATAAATCATAAGGACATATCTAATGTCATGCAATTCATGCTTCAAAATCCTTAAAAACTTAGCATAGCCATAATTCAAAACATACTTTTCTTTCTAAATTCACAACTTGAAGAATTAGGCATGCAATTTCATGAAAATAGAGGTCATGTTATCTAAACACAAATTTTACTTGAAGACATGCAAATTGATAGAATCATGCTAGAAATCACCTTTAATGCATGGGCAAATAAATTATAGATAAGTAATGAGAAATCATGAATTGATGCTTTAAAAGTGAACCCATAAGTTTTTCCCAAATTGGGTAAGAACCCTAGTTTCCCAAATTGATAACTCAAAGTAAAAACATGGGGTTTTGGGCATAAGGGTGAAAGAAATCCCTTATTCAATACCCACATACCTTATTGAAGCTTGCTAGATATAATGAAAAGAAATGGAGGCTTGAACTTGGAGCTTGAAGGGGTTCTTTCTTCTTTTGGTAGATGAATATGGAATAATGAAAGACTTAGGCTAATAAAAGTAGAAATCCTACTAAAAATGGCCAAAATGACCTCACCTAAGAGTTAAAATGGTGGGTAATTATAAAAATACTCCTGGGATTTAATTAGTAAAAATTGATAAAATACTTCGGTTTCAGAAACCACGAGTCAGTCTATGGGCCGTCAACCGAGATGATGAACCATCAACTGATCTGTGGTTTCAAGTGCCACATTTGGGAGCCTGCTGAAACTCTACTCTATGAGTCACTCTATGGTCCATGATTTAGAATGATGGACCATCATGTTGACTCGTGGTTTTGACTTAAGGATATGAGGATCCTCTGATCCTCAGGGATTACAGATGGAAGGAAGACCCGTGGTTCAAAAAGACGGGTCGTCAACCAACTCATAATTTTCTATAGCCTTCATAGGGGTCCTCTGGAACTCGAATCACGAGTTCATAGGACAGGTCGTGGTTATAAACCATGAACCATTAAGTGACTCATATATTGGGGAAAGAACATAACCAAGGAGCAGACCACGGATCAGACTACGGATAATGGTCCAGGACTATGGTCTGTGATCTGGTCTGCGGTCTCTGGGAACTTTAAAATTTTCTTAGAAACTAGGTTAAACAACTGAATTGAATTTTGGGGTGTTACAATATCTCCCCCTTGGGATTATTCATTCTAGAATGAAGACTAAGCAAGGAAAACTGGAGAGAAAACATCCCAACCAAGCAACAAAACAGTAAAACTAAAGAATAAACATGAAAACTGAGCTTTTTAACTTAAACCATGATTGAACTAACTTCAGAAAACATGAATGCATGCTAGGATCATGAGAGAAATCAATGGACTAGAATTGGAGAGACATACTAAGGAGGAAACTAATAACTTAAGTTGAAACTGGATCAGAAGGAAAGAGATGAGGGTACTTCGCTTTCATGACTGCTTCTGCTTCCCAAGTAGCTCTCTCAACTAGCTGATTTCTCCAAAGGACCTTCACCAAACTGACTTCTTTGTTTCTCAACTGCCAAATCTGGCGATCAAGAACCTCTACAGGAACTTCCTCTTAAATAAGGCTGTCTTTCAAACCCATATCCTCCAAAGAAACAATCAAGGTCAGATCACTAACACACTTCTTCAATAAAAAAAATATGAAAAACTGGATGAGCCGCTTCTAATTCTGATGGCAATTCAAACTCATAAGCAACACTGCTAACTCTTCTTAGAATACGATAAGGACATACATAGTGGGGACTAAGATTCCCTTTCTTACCAAACCTTATCACACCCTTCATGGGTGACACCTTCAGAAATACCCAATCATCAACCTCAAATTCCAACTCTCTTCTCCTCACATCTACATATGATTTTTGTAGACTCTGAGCAGTCTTCAACCTCTCCCTAATGATCTGAACCTTCTCTATAGTCTCATGAACTGAATCTGGACCAATCAAAGCTTTCTTACCTACCTCAAACCAACCAATAGGAGATCTATACCTCCGCCCATAAAGTGCCTCATAAGGAGCCATCTGGATGCTAGAATGAAAGTTGTTGTTGTAGGCAAACTTGATAAGAGGTAAGTGATAATCCCAACTACCTTTGAAATCAATCACACAAGCTCTCAACATATCCTCCAAAGTCTGAATAGTATGCTCTGCCTGGCCATCCGTCTGTGGGTGAAAAGTTATGCTAAGCTTAACCGGAGTACCAAGACCTCTCTGAAATGACTTCCAAAATTGGGATGTAAACTGAGTACCCTTATCAAAAATGATAGACAATGGAATACCATTCAATCAAACTATCTCCCAAATGTAGAGTCTAGCATAATCATCTGCTGAATCTATAGTCTTAACAACCAAGAAGTGGGATGACTTAGTCATCTGGTTGACAATCACCCAAATAGAATCATGTTGCCTTCGAGTATGAGGCAAACCAGTAATGAAGTCCATATTGTTCGCTTACCACTTACAAGTAGGGAGATCAATATCCTGAGTCATAACACTTGGTCGTTGATGCTCTACTTACACTTGATGACAGTTAGGACACTTAGCCACAAAATCGGCTATGTCCCTTTTCATGCCATTCCACCAATAGACTTCCCATAGGTGACGATACATCTTGGTAGCACCGGGGTGAATAGAATACTTGGAGCTATGAGCCTCTATAAAAATCCATTGTCTCAACCCATCGATGTCAAGAACAAACAATTGACCCTGATATCGAAGCACCCTATCTCCCCCTTGGGAGAAAACCTCTACCATTTGATGATGGATTGCACCCTTCGACTGGTGCAAAATAGGATCACTGTCTTGCTTCTCTTTCACTTCAACTACTAAAGAAGATTCGAAACCATTCATAATAATAACACCACCTTTTGTCGAGTCCATAAGAAAAACTCTTAATCGAGAAAGTTGATGAACATCCTTGGACAATTCCTTCTTTCCATCCTCAACCGAAGACACACTACCCATGGACACCCTACTAAGTGCATCTTCCACGATATTGGCCTTAACGGAATGGTAAAGCACACTCATATCATAATACTTAAGAATCTCAAGACATCTCGTTTGACGAAGATTCAATTACTTTTGAGTGAACACATACTGAAGACTCTTATGATCGGTGAATATATCCACATGAACACCATGCAAGTAGTGTCTCTAAATCTTTAAAGCAAAAACCACGGCCGCTAACTCAAGATCATGAGTAAGGTAGTTCTTCTCATGAATCTTAAGTTGTCTCGAAGCATAAGAAATAACTTTACCATGATGCATCAATAGACAACCCAAACCAATCCTAAAAGCATCACAATACACAACAAAGTCATCTAGGCCCTCAAGTAGAGCCAACACTGGAGTTGGGGTCAATATAGTCTTCAATTCTTGAAAGTTCTTCTCACATAGATCAGACCACTGAAATTTAACCTTCTATTCAGTCAACCGATCTAAAGGGGAAGCAATGGAAGAAAACCCCTCCACAAACCTCCTGTAGTAACCATACAAACCCAAAAAGCTCCTAATATCAGATGAGGAAGTTGGTCTAGGCCAGTTCTTTACTGCCTCAATCTTTTGAGAGTCCACTCGAATACCATCTCTAGTCACAATATGACCCAGAAAAGCAGCAGATTGCATCCAAAACTCACATTTGCTAAACTTAGCAAATAATTGTCGATCCTTGAGAGTTTGGAACACCACTCTAAAATGGTCCACATGCTCCTCCTTACTCCGAGAATAGATAAGAATATCATCAATGAAAAAAATCACAAACATATCCAAGTATTGTTTGAACACACGGTTCATCAAATCCATAAAGGCTGCAGGAGCATTCGTTAATCTAAAAGACATCACCACAAATTCATAATGACCATACCGAGTTTTGAAGGTTGTCTTCAGAATGTCACACTCTCTAACACAAAGCTGATGATAATCGGATCTAAGGTCGATCTTGGAGAAGTAACTAGCACCCTGAAGCTGATCGAATAAGTCATCAATCCTAGGAATGCGATATATATTCTTGATTGTGATCTTGTTCAACTGACGATAGTCGATACACATTCTGAGGGAACCATATTTATTTTGCACGAATAAGACTGGAGCACCCCATGGAGAGATGTTGGGTCGAATAAAACCCTTATCAAGGAGGTCTTTTAACTAATCTTTCAATTTCTTGAGCTACGCGAGAGCCATTCTATAAGGAGGAATATAGATAGGATGCATATCTGGAAGAAAATCTATTCCAAAGTCAATTTCTCGCTCCAGGAAAATCACCGGAAAACACTTTTGGAAACTCATTCACAACAGGAACAGACTGGAGAGATAGGGTTTTGGACTCCGTTTCTATAACCCGAACTATATGATAGACATAACCCTTATAAATTATCTTCCTAGCCTTAAGATAAGATATAAAATGACCCTTCGAGGATGGAGGACTACCTTGCCACTCTAAGACAGGTTCATTTGGAAACTTGGAACTGATGACTCGAGTACGATAATGAACTGAGGCATAACAAGCATGCAACTAATCCATACCAAGAATAACATAAAAATCAGTCATCTCCAACTCTACTAGATCCGCTGAAGTAACTCTATGAAGGACTGAGATAGGGAAATTTTGGTAGATTCTTTTTTGCTAGGATTGACTCACCAACAAGAGTACAAACACAAAAGGGTTCTAAGAGCTGATCAGGACTAATTTCAAACTTGCAAGCAATATAAGGAGGCATCGGGGTCCAATAAAGCATACACATCAAGATAGAAGACTTTCAACATACCAGTAACAATGTCCAGTGAACTCTCTTGGTCCTGGTGAGAAGACATGGCATAAAGGCGGTTCTAGCGCTGACCACCAGAACTAGAAGTAGTGCCCTGCTAGGCCGGCCGACCTTCTGAGGCAAGTGGGACAGATTGGGTCCTGCTACCTCTTTGTCCCTTCTTAGCTGAAGGGCAATCCTTAATCTTGTGTCCAACTTGACCACACCCAAAGCATCCACCCAAACCAGCTAAACACTCACCAGGATGACTTTTACCACACTTGTTGCAAGAAGGGTAAGGAGTCCCCTTTGCAACACTCCCTGGTGAATAGGAACCAGATCCTCTACCAGTCTGATCATGACGAGGCCTGGAGGCCTGGGTAGGAACACTAGCTGAAGAATGAACGCGTCCTGATGATATATTCTGAAATGAAGAGCGATGTCCGCCTCTAGACCTATGATGTCAAAAACTTAAACCCTCTAATCTAACCCTCTTGTTCTCCCTTGAGATCTCCCTCAACTTATCTCCCTCGATCTCTTGGGAATGAGTTATAAGTTGAGAAATATCTATGTCACCCAAAAGCATCACAGACCTACACTCCTTCTTTACCAAATTGGATACTCCATAAATATACTTACTCATCTCATCCCATGGGTCAGCAACCATGGAAGGAACATACCTAGAAAGCTGGGTGAACTTTAACCCGTACTCCTGAACCATCATGGAACCTTGCCTAAAATTCACAAATTCTTCAGCCTTAGCTTGCCTTAACTCCATCGAGAAGAACCGGTCAAGAAAAGACTTCTCAAAACACTCCCAAGTCATAGGGACCACATCTCTAGACCTAGCATCTTTCCATTGAGTGAACAAAATAAGAGCCACATCCTTGAGTTGATAGAAAGCTAGCTCAACTCCCTCTACACCAACAACTTGCATTACCCCAAAGATCTTCATTACCACATCCAAGAAATTTTGTGGATCCTCACCAACCTTCGAACCCCAGAACTCAGGTGGGTTTATATGAATGAAGTCTAGGACTCAGGCTGCAATTCTACCTTTAGGGTGGATGGGGATAGGAGCCTGTTGATTGGCCTACGCGGCTATAGTCTGGGCTAGCATATGAATAACATTCCTGAACTCTGTAATTGTGACCTCGGGGTCTGGGATCGGAGGATTAGCATTTTAGGCATTGGCCTGGCAAGGTATAGCACTGCAAGGAGGCACAATCTAAAACTCATAAAGAATGAATTAGAGGGTTAATAGAGTTAAACTCTATCGCACAATATTGATCAAGAAAAAAGTGAAATTTTTCCTATGATACCTCATAGCTTACCTCTCATAAGTGTGGCGTGCTTCACACACATGAAATAGACTCTACTCAATACCGCTTTTAGACACCTTAGGACTCTTGAAGCTGAGGCTCTGATACCAAGTTTGTCACACCCTAAGGCTACCCCTAGACATAACACGGGAACCGAAACCACAACTACCCCAAGTTAACCTTTGGTCATAGCACGCTCAGATCAATACAAGAAATATAGTAGAAGCATACTAAATGAAGATACGCAACCATAACATAAATAAGAACAAGGTCTAAGAAGTGTCAAATCTATAAATAAAATACAAGTCTAGCTATGTCTGAAGCCTCTAAACTGTCATAAGAGTTGATGGGACAAAACCCCAACTAACTCGAGAATCTGAAAGGGAGATAAACCAAAAAAACTAGATTGATACTAGTCCTCGAAGGATGAGGACTCACCAACACTATCTGGATATCCGGCGGCATCTAGCCATGAGCCTAAAAAAGAGAGCCTGAATCTGCATCATCAAGAGGATGCAGCGCAAGATATGCATCATTACTATAGGATGTACTGAATATGTGAGACATGCATAAATATGGTAAAAACATACTTAAAATGTAATTAAAACTGAGTTCATGCATAAGGAAGTATCATAAGTAAATCTCATAGTTTAAAGCTTAAAGCATGAAATAGAAAAGCATAAGTCTTAAATTTTCATACGTGAGTTTCTCTTAACCGACATAAACCATGATGAGCTACATGGAGTCCAGTGTCATACACCCACACTGAAAAAGGTTGTCCTAACCGGCCAAAGTTAGAACCTTATCATATCAGGATCCTGTCATAAGCCATAAAGGGCACCTACAATGGAACGTAGTTCTAGGACTAAGGGTAATCTCACCCTATCCAACTATGTGTTAAATACTACTCCCAAAACATATACATATAGCTCATAGATACTTTTGACATATCTAATGCCAATTATGTTTAAAAATCATAAGGGTATATCTAATACCATGCAATTCACATAGCTTAGGTAGACATATCTAGATGCCAAACTTTTTATAAATCATAAGGACATATCTAATGTCATGCAATTCATGCTTCAAAATCCTTAAAAACTTAGCATAGCCATAATTCAAAACATACTTTTCTTTCTAAATTCACAACTTGAAGAATTAGGCATGCAATTTCATGAAAATAGAGGTCATGTTATCTAAACACAAATTTTACTTGAAGACATGCAAATTGATAGAATCATGCTAGAAATCACCTTTAATGCATGGGCAAATAAATTATAGATAAGTAATGAGAAATCATGAATTGATGCTTTAAAAGTGAACCCATAAGTTTTTCCCAAATTGGGTAAGAACCCTAGTTTCCCAAATTGATAACTCAAAGTAAAAACATGGGGTTTTGGGCATAAGGGTGAAACAAATCCCTTATTCAATACCCACATACCTTATTGAAGCTTGCTAGATATAATGAAAAGAAATGGAGGCTTGAACTTGGAGCTTGAAGGGGTTCTTTCTTCTTTTGGTAGATGAATATGGAATAATGAAAGACTTAGGCTAATAAAAGTACAAACCCTACTAAAAATAGCCAAAATGACCTCACCTAAGAGTTAAAATGGTGGGTAATTATAAAAATACCCCTGGGATTTAATTAGGAAAAACTGATAAAATACTTCGGCTTTAGAAACCACGAGTCAGTCTATGGGCCGTCAACCGAGATGATGAACCATCAACTGATCTGTGGTTTCAGGTGCCACATTTGGGAGCCTGCTGAAACTCTACTCCATGAGTCACTCTATGGTCCATGATTTAGAACGATGGACCATCATGTTGACTCGTGGTTTTGACTTAAGGATATGAGGATCCTCTGATCCTCAGGGATTACAGATGGAAGGAAAACCCGTGGTTCAAAAAGATGGGTCGTCAACCAACTCATCATTTTCTAAAGCCTTCATGGGGTCCTCTGGAACTCGAATCACGAGTTCATAGGACAGGTCGTGGTTACAAACCATGAGCCATCAAGTGACTCATATATTAGGGAAAGAATATAACCAAGTAGCAGACCACGGATAAGACTACGGATAATGGTCCAGGACTACGGTCTGTGATCTGGTCTGCTATTTCTGGGAACTTTAAAATTTTCTTGGAAACTAGGTTAAACAGCTGAATTGAATTTTGGGGTGTTTCAATATCTTCCCCTTGGGATTATTCGTCCTAGAATGAAGACTAAGCAAGGAAAACTGGAGAGAAAACATCCCAACCCAGCAACAAAACAGTAAAACTAAAGAATAAACATGAAAACTGAGCTTTTTAACTTAAACCATGATTGAACTAACTTCGGAAAACATGAATACATGCTAGGATCATGAGAGAAATCAATGGACTAGAATTGGAGAGACATACTAAGGAGGAAACTAATACCTTAAGTTGAAACTGGATCAGAAGGAAAGAGATGAGGGTATTTTGCTTTCATGACAGCTTCTGCTTCCCAAGTAGCTCTCTCAACTAGCTGATTTCTCCAAAGGACCTTCACCAAACTGACTTCTTTGTTTCTCAACTTCCAAATCTGGCGATCAAGAACCTCTACAGGAACTTCCTCTTAAATAAGGCTGTCTTTCAAACCCATATCCTCTAAAGAAACAATCAAGGTCAGATCACTAACACACTTCTTCAACAAAAAAAATATGAAAAACTGGATGAGCCGCTTCTAATTCTGATGGCAATTCAAACACATAAGCAACACTGCCAACTCTTCTCAGAATACGATAAGGACATAAATAAAATAAGAACAATGTCTAAGTAGTGTCAAATCTATAAATAAAATACAAGTCTAGCTATGTCTAAAGCCTCTAAATTGTCATAAGAGTTGATGGGACAAGACCCCAACTAACTCGAGAATCTGAAAGGGAGATAAACCAAAAAAACTATATTGATACTAGTCCTCGAAGGATGAGGACTCACCAATACTATCTGGATATCTGGCATTGTCTAGCCACGAGCTTGAGAAATAGAGCCTGAATTTGCATTATCAAGAGGATGCAGCGCAGGATATGCGTCAGTACTATAGGATATACTGAATATGTGAGACATGCATAAATATGGTAAAAACATACTTAAAACATTATTAAAACTGAGTTCATGCATAAGGATGTATCATAAGTAAATTTTATAGTTTAAAGCATAAAGCATGAAATAGAAAAGCATAAGTCTTAAATCTTCATACGGGAGTTTATCTTAACCAACATAAACCATGATGAGCTACATGGAGTCCAGTGTAATACACCCCCACCGAAAAAGGTTGTCCTAACCGGCCAAAGTTAGAACCTTATCATATCAGGATCCTGTCATAAGCCACAGAGGGTACCTACGATGGCACGTCGTTCTTGGACTAAGGGTAATCTCACCCTATCCAACTAGGTGCTAAATTATACCCCAAAAATATATACATATAGCTCACATATACTTGTGACATATCTAATGCCAATCATGTTTGAAAAGCATAAGGGTATATCTAATACCATGCAATTCACATAGCTTAGGTACACATATCTAGATGCCAAACCTTTCATAAATCATAAGGACATATCTAATGTCATGCAATTCATGCTTCAAAATCATTAAAAACTTAGCATATCCATAATTCAAAACATATTTTTCTTTCTAAATTCAGAACTTGAAGAATTAGGCATGCAATTTCATGAAAATAGAGGTCATGTTATCTAAACATAAAATTTTACTTAAAGACATGCAAATTGATGGAATCATGCTAAAAATTACCTTTAATGCATGGTCTTTTGAAATCAATTAAGGAACCTCAAATAAATCATAGATAAGTAATGAGAAACCATGAATTGATGCTTTAAAAGTGAACCCATAAGTTTTTCCCAAATTAGGTAAGAACCCTAATTTTCCAAATTGCATAAACCCTAAAAACTCCACCCACCAGTAGGTAAGCCAACCCTTATCCTGAAACTCCAACTAACAGGCTAACACAATAAAAAAAACAAAAGCGGAAGAAAATCAATAAGCAGCAGAATATATGATAAACCAATATAAGTAAAAAGAGGGAACAAAATAAAATACATAAGAGTCCCCTAAGACCTGGTGTCAGTTTGTACAAGTGCTACTACAACTTAGATTTTCTAGATAGATACAACAAAATATGGACAATCTCCGAAGGTATAGTAAAAGACTAGTCCAAAAGTAGAGGGAGGTGGATCAACTCCAATGCCAAGAGCTCACCCAATGTCTCCAGTTAGCAACTCTGTACGAGGATAATAATAAACGGTGATAACTAGTACTAGGATCTGCATCAACAAAAAAATGCAGAAGTGTAGTATGAGTACCAAAACATGCCGTTCCTAGTAGGCATCATCGGTCGACTGAGCTCAAAGTAGATATAAACATAACAAAATGCAAATATAACCCAAGGGTAAGAAAGATGAGTCAGAAAGAAATATAATGGTCAAACCTAGATAAAAAGGAGAAATAGTGCAACAATATGAAAGACATAAGCAATAATCTAGCAATAACCAAATTGGACTTCCCCAAGTCTGGAAAGTGCACCCAATACAGAATACCAACTATACATGGAGTTTGATAGTAAAGATGTGCCAGGAATACCATAATATGCGATGTGAAATGAAGGAAATGAAATTTGGCTAATGCAGTAATGAATGAAACCCTGATTCACCTCACGGGCCATTGTAGCTTATCACCTTATACGATACCACAATGCCTGAATATCCCCACGGGCTTTCAAAGCTTATCAATATCAACCATACCACAACATGCACGTATAATCAAGAAAATCCAGAGTATTCTCATAGGCCATCGGAGCTTACCAATATAATTAATACCATAAAATAAACCATGTATGTACACAAAAGGGGTCACCAGAGCTTATCATTATATTCTCACAAATCAATAGAAATTAAGGTTCAGAACCATCTCTCAGACCAAGTGCATAACATATATTTATTTTCCAATTCACAAGTCAGTAAAACAATGATGTATCATTTCTCTTTAGCAGCACAAGTTTGTAAAAGAAACCGTTTTGCCCTTTTGATTAGCCAAAAATAGTGATAAAAGTGGGACGCTCTCCCTGGAGCTCTATTTATTTAAAAAGGAAGTATGTTTGGGTTTTAACGTTAGCAATCAGCTTGAACCAGTAAAATCTTTCCTTACTTTGAAAATCATTGGTTAAAAAGAAGAGTTCCTTCTTAAACCACAGGGCCATTCAATTCCCGTCAATCCGTACCATTACCCAATCATATGTAAAAAGGGATGAAAATAAATCAGTCCATATGTATGTATGAATACATGTAAATACACGTAGCTACACCAAGATAGGGCATATCACTCTTCATCACAAGATCGTACTAACCTGGACTCCTTCCAGCTCAACACCATGACACTGGCTTTCTATCTTTGAAGGGTTTACCCACAGACCAGAGGGTTAAGGCTCTCAATACTCATACCAAAGCAAAACATAAGAATATAACATGATTAAAACAGCCAGAACACTAAGTAAGAAACAACTTTATCATGAACTATACCCCAACGAGTGCTAAAGCCGCCTATTCTAGCACAAATACTAATAGGGAAACACTACACTAACTACCAACCCCCAAGGGACCCGCCTAAGGTAATCAACTAATTGGAAATAAGCATATATCGTACAACAAAGAGAAACTTAAGCAAAGCACAACCATACTGACCTGGGCTCCTACCAATCCAGCCTCCACATCCTCGGGCCCACAATTATATGATAAATAGAACACCAAACGATCAAGAATAATAATAATAATAAAATAATGATAATTCCTACTCTATCACGAACCCTTATCTAATTATAGCCTAATGCTCCCTAAATCTAGGATCCTCGACCATAAGAATCTTAAACTCAGCTAAGGCATCTAATCCTAAACCCACAGATACTGCACCACCTTCGCCAAAGTCTTACGAAAAGGCTACAGCCTATACTAAGGATTTGCTAGCCAGAATCTATGCTAAGGCCCCTAAATCACCTATAAGGATCAATATGCCTACTAGAACCGTATCCAAACCACAAGATCCTACCAACCATTAGCAAATAATTATACTCATACCTCATACAAGCAGAGTGTAGAAAAAGTAAAATGTAACCTACCGAAAAGTTGAGCAAGCACGCACAATCCACAAGACCGGAGCCTATCTCCACCGAGAAGCATCTTCAAGCATCCACACTATCATAACAATATTCTACACATAAATATGAAGCTAATGGTACCCATATTGCTACTAATTTAGCTGGGTCAAAATTTGGGTTACAAGCGGGCCCGTACGCCCCGTAACCTAAAACTGGAAACAAAACTCATCACGAGGTATCCAACCTCACTATTATTACATGCTCAAAATTTGAGCAGAAATTGACCAGGAAAAGGGGTTCAAAACAGCCCACAAACTAAAGACATCAAAGAGGGAAATTAATGGAAATAATTGGAATTTAACGAAGAAACCTACCAATTTAAGAAGCCAAGAACGAGCACGGACCAAAAATATATAATCCTCCAAGGTTAAGGAATGACCAGGTGAAATATGGAGGTTTTTAGAGTTTAAAATAATGGAGAAAACATTTGGGGAAGAAGGATAAAAATACCTAAATTTAGAGGGTGGCCAGCTATATAGGCTACCACCCCAGGCACAGGGGCTCTCATCCAGCACGCAGGCGCCAAGGCCGGCGCTAAGGCGCAGGTGCACTGGTGCCAAGCGGGTGCTGAGGTGCAGGGGCGATGGTTCCAGGTGCGTAGGAGCAGTACCCAGGCGCAAGCGCGGCCGAGGCGACGCCCTAGAACCACACCAGCAACCAGCTGCCAAGCTAAGGAAACTCTTAAGCGATAAACCCCAATAAATGTATTCGGGGTCCCGTGAACACAAATGAGCTCAGCTATTCAACTAGAAACGGCATTCTAGATCAAACAGAATTGACAAAAATTCCATCGGAGGTCGATTTAACAAAACGTTCACCCCCCGCCCTAAATCAACCTTTAGGCCAACTATTCCAAAACAAAACCTAAGGCCAAAACAAGTCCAGAAGCCTTGGAACCCAAACCAATGGTTCCTCTTTCCTAAACTCAACATTCCGGAGCTAACTACATTGATGGAATTTCCAGCCGATGTCATCTTCTCTGAATATTGACCAAAGCCAATCCTTCAAGCCTAATTGGCTTGAAAAACATAGAATGAGAGAAAATTCCTAGCCGAAAAGCTTCCAAATCCCAACTAAAGGTCCAACTAGACCAAAGTCCATGCTCCGAAGCTTATGGAATTGTCAAAATTTTATTCTGTGTGTATTTACCAAGAAAGTTGATCGAAGTCAAGGATTTCCCAAGTTAGAGTTCTAAAACAGGTAAATGGTCATAAAAACCTAACGAATGGCCCACGCATCCAAACTGTCAGTTCTAAAAATTCATAAATGACCTGTAGACACTGCAGGAAAACTCAAAATGTAGAAAATGCAAGGAAATAGATAAATGACCTGGAGGTTCATTACAAGATTTCAGAGTGAGAGCAAACTGTATCAGTTAGGTTGTTTGTGGCCAGACCAGCCTCTGGTAGGATATAGGGCTAACCTAGTTCTCTAGGGCACTGTGGCTAGGACTTTGAGTCCTCCGATGGGTGTTTGAGGGGCAGTACCCAGTTCATGAAGCAGTGCTTCCGTTAGGTTTGAGGTTCCAGGTCTTTAGTAGGGTTGTATGTCAGTATTGGAATATGAGGAAAGATTTTACGATGTTATTAGGTGCACTGTAAGGTTTGTGCCTACATATTTTGAGAGAATTCAGGGTTTTGTTGGAGGTTTGATTTCACCACTTTGTTTGGCAATCGAGCACTTGATTACAGTTAGGACTACCTTTCTTTAGGTAGTTTACTATGCTTGGGCTATTGAGGGATTATGTAGTGAGGCTTATGGAGGTAGTGCTAAGAGGCATCGTTGTCAGTGCAGTTTCTGAAGTTCTCAGACTCGAGGTAGGGGATTCTCTGATAGAGATTGGTTCCATTACTTCCTATCTAGTAGGCCAGTTTTAGTGGATCCACAAGTTCCCAAGGATGGTTATATAGAGCATGTTGAGCAGAGTAGACATGGTACAAGTCAGGGTTCTCGAGGTTTACATTCAGGGCATGTTGGCCATGGTGACTAGTCAGGTCGAGAGAGATCTTCTAGACAGACATTATCTAGTAAAGGTTGTTTTCAGTGCGGATGAGTGTGGGCACTTTGCTAGGGTTTTCCCCGTTATCATGCCTTCCAGTCAGCAGGGTCAGCAAGTTTTATCTTCTAATGTCCTAGTGCCATCGGCTAGAGGTGGTGTGTAGGGTAGTAGGGGTGGTCCCCAGTCAGTGGGAGGTGTTGCACAAGGTTGTAGGGGTGGTCCCCAGATTGTTAGAGGTGGCTTTGAGCCAGGTGGTTCAGGTATCCATCAAGAGTCAACAGGCACTGTGCCTCAGAGTAGGGCTTTATTGGGTTGTTATAATTGTGGGATGATTAATCACTATTTTAGAGATTACCCCAGTGAGGGATGGTTGAGCCTTCAGCATTGACTACTCAGTCCAGTGATAGACACTGACAGTCTGATGCCCCTTTTTGTAGGCCAGAGTTGGAGGTTCCAAATATTATTGCTTCAGGTACGGCTTTTTGTTACCTTCAGCTAGTGTAGGCGTTGTTTGTTTTTCGAACCTACCCTTTTTGTGTTTATGCTTATATGCCTACCTATTTCTTGTTTGGTAGCATTATTTTTTGAGTTGTAGTATTTATGCAAGTAATTTCTCGATAGGTTATTTTTTTAAGTAGTTGATGGGGTGTGTTGTCCTTGTGAGGTGACTACCTATAGTGATGACTCATGGGTAGGTCTTGTTATCTTTATTTCTGATTTTGTTGTGGTTCTAGAGTTGGTTTGAGTTTTCCTTTCTAGTGGTCTTGTGTAGTTTTTTCCTAGACGGTTATCTAGCATTTGCTAGAAGCCCTTTTAGTTATGTAGTGTGGTGTCAGTAGCTTTGTAATGAGGAAATTGGTTTTATCTTAAGGAGAGGGGTGTTTGTTGTGCCAGTGGGTAATAGATGGTTTTGCTTTTCCCGAGGGGTTAGAGTTGACCCTCGTTATTTTGGTTGGTTTGGGAAGTTAGCAGCTTTATAGGTGTTTTTTTTGTGTTCCTCCATTTTAAGTCTGGAGAGTTGTCTCCATTATTTTCCCTAGTTCTAGTTGGGTTGAGTTTTTTCCGTGGAATTGTGGTTGAGTTTTTGAAAGTGGTATTGCGGTTGAGTTTTGATTATAGTATTTTAATTGAGGTGGGAATTCAACCTATTCTTTTTTTTGACCTATTGAGTGTCTCTAGTAGAGTTGTAGGAACTAAGGGAGCAGCTCTAGAATCTTCTGAGATAGGGTCTGTCAATTTTAATGTATCTTTGGAAAGGGTTTCGTTTGGTTTGCAAAGGATATAGGTGACTCCTTGTTCATTTATAGGTGTTCTAGTAGCTGGCTGAGGTGATGACTGAGGGTTTGCATAGGTTTGTGTGTTGGTGACGTGATCCAACCGAATATAGAGTGCAGTGGCTTCCTTCGATAGATTTAAGGTTAGATTTCCCTCTAGTAAGAGTTTGAGGTAGTGGCCATTTCCAGTGCTACCTTTAGGGGCTTGTGCATCAGCTGTAAATTCATTGTTACATTCTTTGGATGACCCAAGTTTCAGTAGCATATATGGATTAGGAAAATTATATATTCAAAGCTTAGTTGGCTCCAGTTCCTATAGTTTTTATCGTCAATGTATGGGTCTACTCTGGAGTTTGCTAGAGGCATTGATTGGCAATCAGAGTTGGGTTATAGAATCGTGGGCTAGAAGGTCACATCAGATGGTTCATGGAAGTTTCTCTTTAGGTGCAGCATCTTTGCACCGGAAGGCAGTAAATGCAGATAACTTGGCTTCCCTCTTTCAGTTTCACAGTGACAGTTGGCCTTGGACATCAAGTCCTTGGTTAACCATTTGACTAGGTTGGACTTGTCAGATCCCAGTAGAGTTCTTTCCAGAGTAGAGGTTCATTCTACCTTGGTTGGATAGATTCAGTGCGTTAGTTAGGGGATCAGCGGGTGTATATTATATGTGATCAGGTTGTGCGGATTAAGGCCAGCAGGGAAACTTTGGATTCTAATGGTACTTTGAGACCAAACGTTGCCTTTGGTGTTGTGAGAGTTAGAGTCTTGCTTTGGTTGATTCTCTAAGAGGTTGTCTATTGTATGGGATTCCAGCATTAGTTAGACTCGACCAGTGTAGGCCAAGAGTTGTGGTATGTTGAAATGATTTCGTTAAGTGTACTGCTTCTAGCTTGAGTATGTTTAATTGCTTCCCTTCTTTCCCTTTTACTTGAGGTTATTGGTATACCGCCATCTTTCTAAACTCTCTCTTTATATATATTATTGTTTCAAAGACTACAAGTGTGTTCTTATTCCTTCACTTGTGTTTTATGTTATATATATATATATATATATATATCTTCTGTGGATAGCATAGCATGTCTTTAATTCTTGTTGACTTCTATCCGTGCTAGTTTCTATGTGTTTTCTCTATTGCTTCTGTGACTGCTTCCTTTCTATCTACTTTTTTACTATTTTTATATCTTATATGCACTTAGTCGGCCGATGATGACTACTGGGTACCCATCGCTTAAAAATTGGTGCTCATACTATACTTCTGCAACTTTCTGGTGCAGATATTAGTGTGATCTTTCACCATTGATTGTGTGGAGACTCTTGCAGCTTGGTATATTCGAGACTAGGGTGAGCTCCTGCCGACCGAGGCTTGACCACATCTAATCTTTTGGTATTAATACTCTTTGTTTATTCGGAGATAGTTGTATTCACTATTTTGTTATCTCTAACACTTGTACTTTATTACAAGCTCATGTACTTTCGATACCAGGTCTTTTTGTTAGTGTAGTTTCCTTTTGTATATATTCAGGTTGTTGCTTCCGCATTGTTCCATTTTATAGTTGCTTCTGCTTATTTTTTCTTATTGTGCATGTTGGTTTACGTAGTAGCCCATTACTAACTGTTCTAGGCTATGGGGATTGGTTCACCTACTGAGGGGTTGTAGGTGTCATCATGACCTGATAAATTGGGTCGTGACATAATTTCATGATTTGTGATGTGACTGGATCATATTTGAAGGATTTGAAATAATTTTTTATATTTATTGGGTGACTCATATGTCTTATAATTTTTGACATTGATATGTCTAGATTTTTGGTGATTTACCTGGCTAATGTGACTACTTGTTCTCTGAGTTTGATTATGTGTTAATGTACTTGTTTACTTGCCTTATTGATTTCAAAAAATATTCTTGCTACTATTTTAAGTCTCCCCATGATACCTACCAGTACATAGTGTCTGTACTGATGCTACTCCTGCACTTTCCTTTGAGTGCAGACTGTATTCGAGAGACTTTGACGCGACGTTATATATAGAGCCACCATTTGATCGATTCGAGTGTGAGATCTAGGATGCCATGAATATTTTTTATGACATATGCTAATTCCTTCAGACAATGTTTATTTTAGTGGTCAATATTGGATATTGTCAGACATTATATAGCTAGATTCCTTTGTATGACGATTTTGGATTTTGGGGATATAATAGCTAGATTTCTCCATATTCATTTAGTGATTAGTTGAGACTTGATTATTATTCCTTGATTTTCTTTATTATTCCTAAAATGAATTAGTTATCATTGGGTTAGCTTGTAAGACATGGTTCCCCCACTGGTGGAGTTAGTGTGGGTGAGACTTACGATCAATTGGGTTGTGATACCATGGTAAGGCATGGTTTAAAAAGTTTACTAAGGAGAAGTAACTAGCAAAAGTGTCATTTAATGAAGCTAACTTACAGGTTGAGTTTCTCGCTATTTGGGCCAGTATTTATTAGTCGTATCTCCAGTTTATATTTACATATTTTGGTGAGTTCAACCTAAGCCTCATCCAAGAGTTATATGCAAAATTGGAACTCTTTAGTGGATCTGGAGGAGTTTCATATGCGAGCCATTCTTGTCCCCTTTCAGGATGAGTTGCTTTGTCAAATACCGAGGGCTCCAGTTGTTTCAAGTGGGCCATTTATTGATGGTTGTGTACACCCATCGTATCAGGTTATTAATCTCACTCAATGAGAGATATGGTCTACCATGAGATAGTAGAACATGAAGGATAATAGGAAACGTAAGACCTTAGCAATGGCTTACTTTACTAGAGAGACTTGGGTCCAGTTGAAGATTCTGTGTAGCAGGTTGATACTCTGTGAGCATACCACACCACTTATAAAGATTGTGAATTCTTGGTATTTCAACTGATTACCGAACAAATGGTCAATGTAAGAAATATTATGCACTCAATAATGCAACAGTCGAGGACTAGGTCTGGAAGAAGCTTTCTCTTTGGAAGAACTTTGAGTGCCTAACTTTGTCAGCAATAGGTGATGGAGGAGTTGGTTGAATTCTATCTATAATGTGGTGTCAGTGTTGGTTGATGTGACTTTTATAGAGGAACCTAAGGAGATCATAGGTTTGATGATGATCATAATTGAGAAACACATGAGAGATGACTATCTTATGCGGTGTATGTTTGGAATGATGGACCTACAGTTGAGGCTTGATGGCATAGCAGTGAATGAGGTTGAGATGACACAGTTAGAGGCACGGTATCCACTCAATTCGTCTGCATAGTTGACGTGCAAGATAGGTCAAACATTCACAGAACCCATTAATGATGATATACCCACTCCTAAAGCACCGGTTCACGATGATGATGAGGATGAGGAGATCCCCGATCATGATAGAACTAAGGGAGAGACTGATTTTTACATGACTGATAAGGAGGTGGATGAGTGAAAGGGGAGTTCAGTATTTCCACCTCTCTTATTTATGCTCTATATCATGGCACCAAGAACTATGCAAATTTTTATGTGTGGGATGGGGGTGGAGAAACTCAGGCATTTTGGTCGGTATAATTGTTATCTTTGGATTTCTGTACTTTTGTTTCATCATTTGACTTTGATTTATTTATTTATTTCATTCCTAGTAGATAAATATGAATATTTTTGTTTGTAATAGTAATGTAAAATAATATATTAAGTAGCATATTATTGTGTCGTGCTATCAGTTAGTTTTGTTAGTGCAACTCTTGAATTTGGTTTTTGGTTCTTTCTGAGAGAGTTCTTTGAACCATATGTCATAGGGTTTTTTAAAGTTTTTAGGAATAAAGAAGAGTAACCCAAACGCTTTTAAGTGCTAGATCCTTAATCTGGCTATACTAAGACAATGTTAGATAATTCTCTTAAAACATTGTGCATAAAAGGTAGATACATTTTATTTGAGACACGTAGGCTCTAAGATTGACTCTACATGAATGAAAATAGACTTAAGAATATTTGATTGAATTCGATTGTATTGTTAGGTAAAAAGTTTATAGGGAGCTGGCTTAATCATTTGTGTGCCATTGTGTGGTTAATCTTTTACATATTTCATATTTTTATAGATATATAGAACTTGCCTGGTATGTATACAAAGTAAAACAAAGTATTGATTCGTAGGATATGATCTAGGCATGTATTTGATACACCAATTTTTAACTATATTTTTTCTACCATTTCAATATCGGTAGTTATCTCCTTGAGCTTTTTAGTCTACTTCTTGGATAGTCGTGTAATTAGCCTTTCACCTTTATTGATTAACCTTGCATTATTTTGATTCTAAAAGTTTCTAGTGCACATTAAAGTGAAAAACTTATTAGTTAAGGGAAAAAGGATGGGGAATCAGTGGGAATTATTGTGTAGAGAAATAAAGAAAGTTAAAATGGTTCCCATGTATAAAACCTAGTCATTAAAGTTAGGTGAGAAAAAATAACTAAAGTTTTAATAAGTGAAATATAAGGTTGAGAGAAATTGCTCCTTGCTAAAAATGTATGAAAATAGGGCGAGTGCTTAAAGAAAAAGGGAGATATAAAAAAGGGAAGGGGTAGAGAAAAAAGATTAAATCGGGAGACATAAGGAAATGAGTGTAAAAGTTGAAGTAAATGTATTAAAGTGCATAGGGAGATTAGTCACTATTTTAACCAAATATTTTCTACCCATCCCTTAGCCGATATTACAATCCATAAAGTCCTTTTAATCTTATGTTTCTAGTTCTTTTGTTAATAGAGTATGATACTAAGGATAAGCCTATGGTATATTTTGTATACATGTTAATCCTTTTCGGAGGGTGAGAGATATTATTTTATTCATATGCCCTGGAAATTGTGATATATTATGAATATGCGAGGGATCATCTCTCTTGAAAAGTTAGACAACATAGGTGATGTACACTTAGTGATTGATTCAATTTCTTTTCTTGATAATATCATTTCAATTTGCCTTATGTACTACGTTGTCTTGTTAGAATTATCTTGTTTTGAATTGCTAAACGCACTTTGTATTTAGAGTATCTTGCATGTTTAAAGTGTCTTGGTGATCTAGGTAGAAGTTAAACTATTTAAATTGCATAGTGAAGTGGGTGTTAGATTTTAAATATCTAGTTGATTGTTCAAAGATAAATAAATGTTAAAGTGTGGGGTGGTGATGTGGGGTATGTTTACACTCTTTTTATCCATACCTTTCTCATGTTTATACATTGTTTTGAGGATAAGTTAGATTAATAATCATGATTTATATCCATTTCCATATCTTAGCACTTATGTAAGATGTTTTATGTATTGTTGGTGAAAAACCCTAATATTTAACTAAGTACTAAACTAGAAGTGCAGGACCTCGCCGAGCAAAGCCTGGAGCAAGGCCCAGAGGGTCACAGCGTGAGTCCCAAGGCAAAATGGGGTCAGACTTAACCTCCTTCCCTCGCTCAACCTCAAGGTGGGGTAGCAGCCCGAGTTCGTGACTTTATCCGTATGAACCCGCCAGAGTTTTGCAGTTCGAAAGTTAGTAAGGACCCGCTTAACTTTATTGATAAAGTGAAGAAGATCTTTGAGGTTATGCAAGTAGCGGGTGTTAATTATGTTGAGCTTGCATCCTACCAACTCAAGGATGTGGCTCATATTTGGTTCACGTAATGGAAAGAGGCTAGGGTGAGGTTGGGAGTGTTTTGAGAGAGCCTTTCTTGATAGGTTCTTTCCCTGTGAGTTAAGGCAAGCGAAGGTTGAGGAATTTGTGAACTTGAGACAAGGTTCGATGTCGGTGCAAAAGTATAGTTTGAAGTTCACTCAGTTGTCTAGGTATGCTCCTTCTATGTTAGCGGACCCGCATGATCAAATGAGCAAGTTCATCTATGGTGTCTCTGATATAGTGAAGAAGGAGTGTAGGTTTGCCTTGTTGTTGAGTGACATGAATAACGCTTGTCTCATGAACCATGCCTATCAGATTGAGGGTGATAATCTTAAGGAGATGGCTAGGGAGAACAAGAGGGGTAGATCAGAGGGATCGGGTTTTGGTCATCATAGGTCTAGGGGTGGACATTGCTCTTCTTTCCAAAAGAAGTCATTCGGATCCGTTCATTCTTTTTCTAGTGCTCCTACCCAGGACCAGAGGCCTCGTCATGATTAGGGTGGTAGAGGATCTGGTTCTTATTCCCAGTCTCAGGGAAGTGTTGCTAAGAGGCCTTCTTTCCCCATTTGTACCAAGTGTGGGAAGAATCACCTGGGAGAGTGTCGTTTAGGCATGGGTGCATGCTATGGGTGTGGACAGACTGAGCACGTGCTTAAAGATTTCCCTTCAGCTAACAAGGGGCAGGGAGGTGGTAGGACTCAAACTACTTCAATAGATTCAGGTGGTAGACCGGCCCCGCAGGGCGCAACTTCTAGTTCTGGTGGTCAGCGCCAGAACTGCCTTTATGCTATGTCTTCCCTCCAGGATCAGGAAAGTTCTCCATATGTGGTTACCAGTATGTTGAAAGTCTTCTCTCTTGATATGTATGCCTTGTTGGATCCTGGTGCTTCCTTATCTTTTGTAACCCCTTATATGGCTTGTAAGTTTGAGATTCGTCCTGAATTGCTTTTAGAACCCTTTCATGTTTCTACTCCTGTTGGTGAGTCAGTCCTAGTCGAAAGAGTCTATCGAGATTGTCCTATCTCAGTCCTTCATAGAGTCACTTCAGCGAATTTAGTAGAGTTGGGATGGATAATTTTGATGTCATTCTTCATATGGATTAGTTGTATGCATGTTATGCCTCAGTTGATTGCCGCACCCGTGTGGTTAGTTTCAAGTTTCCTAATGAACCTATCCTAGAATGGCAAGGTAGTCCCTCTTCTTCGAAGGGTTGTTTCATATCTTATCTTATGGATAGGAAGATGATTTCTAAGGGTTATGTTTATCATATAATTTAGGTTATGGACACGGAGTCTGAGACCCCGACTATTAAGTTTATTCCTATTGTGAACGAAATCCTAGAAGTGTTCCCCGATGATTTTCCCGGAGTCCCTCCCAAGCAGGAAATTGAATTTGGGATAGATCTTCTTACGGATACGAATCCTATCTCTATTCCTCCCTATAGAATGGCCCCCACAGAACTCAAGGAGTTGAACGATCAATTGAAAGACTTGCTTGATAAGGGTTTCATCAGGCCTAGTATTTCTCCTTGGGGTTCCCCAGTTTTGTTTGTTCATAAGAAGGATGGATCTCTTAGAATGTGTATTGATTACCGTCAATTGAACAAGGTCACAATCAAGAATGAGTATCCCATTCCTAGGATTGATGACTTGTTCAATCAGCTTCAGGGTGCTAGTTTCTTCTCCAAAATTGACCTTAGATCCGGTTATCATCAGCTTCGGGTTCAGGAATGTGATATCCCAAAGACAGCCTTCAGGACTCGGTATGGTCATTATGAGTATGTTGTTATGTCTTTTGGTCTAACGAATGCTCTGCAGCTTTTATGGATTTGATGAACCGTGTGTTCAAACAATATTTGGATATGTTTTTGATTGTTTCCATTGATGTTATCCTCATATACTCTCGGAGTGAGGAGGAGCATGCAGATCACTTGAGGGTTGTGTTGCAAACTCTCAAGGGTAGACAGTTGTTTGCTAAGTTTAGCAAGTGCAAATTTTGGATGCAGTCTGTTGCTTTTCTGGGTCATATTGTGACTAAAGATGGTATTTGGGTTGATTCTCGAAAGATCGAGGCGGTAAAGAACTGGCCTAGACCCACTTCTCCATATGATATTAGGAGTTTCCTAGGTTTTTCTAGTTACTATAGGAGATTTGTGGATGGGTTTTCCTCCCTTTCTTTCCTTTTGACCCGATTGACTCAGAAAAAGGTTAAGTTTCAGTGGTCCGAGTCTTGTGAGAAAAGTTTTCAGGAATTGAAGACTCAATTGACTACATCTCCAGTATTGGCTCTACCCGAGGGCCTTGATGATTTTGTTGTGTATTGTGATGCCTCCAGAATTGGTTTGGGTTGCGTTTTGATGCAACGGAGCAAGGTGATTGCTTATGCTTCGAGACAGCTTAAGGTACATGAGAAGAACTACCCTACTCATAACCTTGAGCTAGCGGCCGTGGTTTTTGCTTTAAAGATTTGGAGGCACTACTTGTATGGTGTGCATGTGGATGTTTTCACCGATCATAAGAGCCTTCAATATGTGTTCACTCAAAAGGAACTGAATTTGCGACAAAGAAGAAGGCTTGAGCTCCTTAAGGATTATGATATGAGTGTGCTTTACCATCCAGGTAAGGCCAATGTTGTGGTGGATGCTTTGAGTAGGTTGTCCATGGGAAGTGTAGCGTCTATTGAATATGGAAAGAAGGAATTGGTTAAAGAAGTTCATAGGCTTGCTCGGTTGGTAGTTTTCCTTATGGACTCGATCGAAGGTGGTGTGATTATGACTAATGGTGCTGAGTCATCCTTGGTGGCTGACGTGAAAGCCAAGTAAGACCAAGATCCTGTTTTACTTCAGCTTAAGGGTGCAGTTCGTCAGTAAAGGGTTGAGGTTTTCTCCTAAGGGGGAGATGGTGTGCTTCGTTAGCAGGGTCACTTGTGTGTGCCAAATGTTGATAGGTTGAGACAATAGATTTTGTCTGAGGCTCACAGTTCTAGATAGTCCATTCATACGGGTGCCACTAAGATGTCCCGTGACCTACGGGAAGTCTTTTAGTGGAATAGTATGAAGAAGGACATAGCCGGGTTTATGGCTAAATGTCCCAACTGTCAATAGCTAAAGGTGGAACATCAAAGACCAGGTGGTATGCCTCAGGATATTGACCTTCCCACTTGGAAATGGGAAGCAATCAATATGGATATTATTACGGGTTTTCCTCGTACTCGAAGGAAACATGATTCTATTTGGGTAATTGTCGATCGAATGACCAAGTCATCCTATTTCTTGGCTGTTAAGACTACATATATAGCGGATGATTATACCAGACTCTACATTCAGGATATAGTCCGATTGGATGATGTTCCTTTGTCTATCATTTCTGATAGGGGTCCTCAGTTTACATCTCAGTTTTGGAGATCATTTCAGAAGGGTCTTGATACTAAGGTGAAGCTTAGCACAGCTTTTCACCCTCAGACGGATGGCCAGGCCGAGCGTACTATTCAAACTTTGGAGGATATGTTGAGGTCCTATGTTATTGACTTCAAAGGAAATTGGGATGATCACTTACCTCTTATAGATTTTGCCTACAACAACAGTTTTCACTCTAACATCCAGATGGCTCCATGTGAGGCACCTTACGGCCAGAGGTGTAGATATCTTATTGGTTGGTTCGAGGTGGGTGAGGCAGCCTTGATTGGTCCAGATTCTGTTCATGAGACCATGGAGAAAGTTTAGCTTATTCGGGAAAGTTTGAACACCGCTCGGAGTTGACAGAAATCTTATGCGGATGTTAGGAGGAAAGAGTTAGAATTTGAAGTTGATGATTGGGTTTTCCTTAAGGTGTCACCCATGAAGGGTGTGATGAGATTTGGCAAGAAAGGAAAGCTCAGTCCCCATTTTGTAGGTCCTTATCGGATTTCGAGGAGAGTTGGTAGTGTTGCTTATGAGTTAGAGTTGCCAATGGAGTTGGAAGCGGTTCACCCAGTTTTCCATGTTTCCTTGTTGAAGAAGTGTGCGACCCGAGCTTGATTGTTCCTTTGGAAAATGTAGGTGTGAAGGATAGTCACACTTATGAGGAGGTTCCCGTGGAGATTCTTGATCTTCAGATTCAGAGGTTACAGAACAAAGAAGTCACTTCGGTAAAAGTCCTTTGGAGGAATCAGCTTGTTGAAGGTGCTACTTGGGAAGCAGAAGAGGCCATGAAGTCCAAATACCCTCATCTCTTTCCTTCCGACTGAGTTCCAGCTTGAGGTACTAGTTTTCTCCATAGTATGTCCCTCCGATTCTACTCTGTCAGTTCCTCTCATGATTTTAGCATGCATCCATGTGTTACGAAGTAAGTTTATCATGTTTTCAAGTTGAAAAGTGTCACGACTCGATTTCTCGGTCATGATGGCACCTACAACCCCCCAGTAGGCGAACCAATTCCCGTAGCCTAGGACAGTTAGTAATGGGACTATCTAACAAATAAGCGGAAGAATAGTTTAATAAGCAAAAGTAAGAGAGTAAGATGAGGAGAATAGATAACAGGAGTATATATATACATATGCGGAGACTAAACCAAACCCCAAGACCTGGTATCATAGTATAGAGCCAAAACTACATACATGGAGTGCAAACGATCCAGAACAATATATACAGATGTCTCTGAGTGGTAGTAGAGTACATGAAGCAAAAGATAAACTAAAGCTAAGCTCTGATCGCCAAGAGCTCCTCCTCAGTCTGAAGTAATCTCCAACAGATCTTTAAGCACGACTTACAGCAATCTAACGGCGATGGCCCATGCTAGGATCTGCACCCAAAGATGCAGGGGGGTAGGGTGAGCACCAAATGCGTAGCATAAGGTACCCAGTAGGTATCATAGGCCGACTGGGCATATATAAGATAAAAGCGTAGTAACAGACAAAATAGAAGCAAGCAGTCACAGAAAATCAATGAAAGGTACACAGGAACTAGACCAGAGGGAAATCAACAGAACAACATGTGAGGCCAGTAAGCAGAATATACACACCATAGACACAGGTGAAAGTAAGAAATAACGCACCTGGGGTCCTTGCAATAACAGTGTATAGATAATAAGTTTACAAAATGGACGGTATATCGGTAACCTCAAGTATAAGAAGAGGGAAAGAGTAATGATAGGCATGCACAGAGACAGGAGTCAAACTCAGCTAATCATATCAATCTCAAATCCAGAAACTAACAGCCTAGCAGTAACCAATTTCATACTTAACCATAACAGGGCATAATTCTGTAAGTAAATAGCAAGAGTCTACCTATAGTCCCCCGGCCGCCCATAAAACCGAGGAACACAAACAAGTGAAAACAAACCCTCCGGCATCCCATACTACCAGAGCGTACAATCAACAAACAACAAACAACAAACAAGGGTGGAGCCTCAAACAATGAATGATATGATGCATGAAGATCTCAAGTGAAATGGTATCTCTGTATGTACCTCCTCCGGTGCCGATCCGGCCCAGCAGGTAGGTTCCATAGAAGGACACTGCCCGTATACCTC